>RJWH01003662.1:0-140517 GCA_004363575.1 Solenodon paradoxus
CTCCTCCTCCTGCTCCTCCTCCTCCTCCTCCTCCTGCTCCTCCTCCTGCTCCTCCTGCTCCTCCTGCTCCTCCTATTTCCCAGTTTGTCCCAAAGGAGCAGACCAGAGGTTCTTGCCAACTCTGACATGTCAGGCACATTCTGGCCCATTTTGAGGGGCAGGGGTGAAGGGACTGCAGAGGGACACACAGACCTGCAGCTGTGAAATTGGGAAACTCTGAGCACTCACGCTCAGAGCAAGCTCACCTTCCTGCCCTTTTGCAGCAACTGGTTTGAGGTTTGCAAGTGCCTCCCCAAGAATGCACAGGAAGGCGCAGGGAACCGAGGTCAATGGCAGACATGACGCTGGTACATTTTTGTCTCCATGGGGCTGGGATGACTGGAGAGGCGCTCTGCTGGCTCTTTATGGTGGCAGCGATGACTGAAGCTTCTGAGGGCTCCAGCCTGTCCTCTTGGGGTGCCAGTTCTTGGGGTCGCAGCCCTTCGTTCATGTGGCTTTCTGTTTGTTTACTCTGCTCCTATCTACAGAAATTCCTTTATTTCAAGAACAATGGAAGGGACTGCTGGGGAAGCCTTTTAGCTCTTTGGCTAAATTCTTTTGACATTTTGCTCACTGCCCTGTAATTACATTTCTGATTCTGTCTTCTCCCACACATGAGTGCCATAGATCAGTTCCAGCCATTCCCTAGCCGCTGGGTTCATTCATGTGTTTAAGGAATTATGGACACCTCCTGAGGGAACTGACATTCGCTGAATGCTGTCTGGCAAAGGCGCTGTGCCAGGCAGCCCTCGGTGGGTCCAGTCATCAATGCCTCCAGTCCCCGTGCCCATCGCACCCCTACCGGGGGCTAAGGATGAATCTGCACAAGGGAGCAAACCAGCCACTGGCCTGTCTTGGCAGAGCTGAAGACTGGTTGGCAAGCACTGATATTAACCCAATCATCGTCATCATAAAAAAATAACCTACAGCTGCCACCTCTGTAATGGAATATACAGCGTGTCAGCTTGACCTGGGCCAGATAGTTGGGGCAACATGATTTCTGGGTGTGTCTGTAAGGACGCTTCTGGATTAGACTCAATTTGAATGGAAAGACTGAGTAAAGCAATTGGTCTCCCCCATGTAGGTGAGCCTTGTCCAATCAGTTGAAGGCCTCCCCCCAAAAACAGAAAGACAGAGGAAGGGAGAATTCACTCTCTTTCTGCCTAACTGCATAAGCGAGGGCATTGTTCTTCTACTGCCCTGGGATTTGGACTGACTCCGTCATTATTCCCAGTCCTCAGGCCTTTGACCATGGCCTGGGTCACCAGCTTGCAATGGCAGGTCATGGGACTGTGTGTGTGTGTGTGTGTGTGTGGTTTCTATTGGTTCTGTTGTCTGAAGAACCCCAACTAAAACCACCCTTGAAAAGAGCCAGGAAGAACAGAAGAACAATCTCTGAAAACATGCAGCAGGAGGAATGAAGCTGATCCAAAGGTCATGGAGACTTCCTCCAGAAAGTTCTAGAATGCTGGAGACAGCCAGCAAGTAACCAGGTGAAGGCAAAGAGGGAAGTGCATCTAAAACAAAGAATAGCATGTGCAAAGGCCCTGGGGTAAAGGATGAGTGAGTTTGAGAGGCTGGAACAAGACTTGGGGGTTAGAATGCAAAGAGTTGTGTGACTTGGTGTGGAATGAGGCTGGATTGGTCCATGGCGGCAAGACAGTCCCCCTTTCTCAGACAGATTTCTGTTTGGTTAATGGCAGCGTTCATCTCATAGGCCATATCAAGTGGTGTCTTGACACGATCATCCTGACCCAGTTCATTACGACTGCTACGATTGTCACTGCATTTTTTCAGATGGAGGCAAAAGGCTCAGAAAGGCTCATTTATTCATCCAGAAAATATTTATTGAGCAGCTACTGTGTTTTAGATACTTGCTGAATGTGGAGACATCGTTGTGAAGGGAACACACTGGGCTTTGCTGTGGGGAGGGATCACACATACAAGAGACAGAGGCAGAATAGAAACTTGGGTGTGTCTGTCCCAAAGGCTTTACTGTCTGCCCAGTGCTGGGATGAGACACCCAGCACCCTTCTCAAGTCCTCCAAGTCTGTTGGTGAATTATGAACCACAAGTCTTGCCTCTGTGGTTTAGTCACTGGGCCCAGAGCCATCATTCCATCCATCACAGCTTCCTCCCAAGTCTCCAACTCAGGTGGCTGCAACTGAGGAGTGGGGCTGCAGCCTGACCCAGGAAGTGGTCAGGCAAATCTCCTGAGACCTACAGCTATTGGGCCAGCTCCAGACAACCATGCCCCCATCTCATGTCCACATGAGACGCCCTTTCTTCAAGAGCAACTAGAGAGGGTGCATGCTTCCTCTCTTCTTCCCTCTGCTGTCCTTGTGACTTCCTTCGACCATTGCCATCAATATGGCAGCAGGGACAGGTGCCAACCGTGTCCTGTGTGCTCTGAGACGCAGCCCCTTCAAGGGAAGAAGCTCAAGCTAGCTACTGGGTAATGGGAGGGCCAGTGGAGAGAGAGAGAGCAGGGGGAGCCCCGAGGAGCAGGGTGCGCTGGCTCAGGGCAGCAATTCAAGGCGAGGCCAGCAGAGAAATTGCCCACTGAACAAAGCAGATCTCTGTGTGTTTTAAAGCCACTAAGTTCTGGGGTGACTCGTCCATACAGAGAGGACTGACACATCACTGGATATGCCTTGAAGGGAAATGTAAAGAATAGTCTATAGAGTGAAGACCTGTCTTTTCATGCTGCACCCATTTCCCTTTGTTCTGTGACATGCTCCCCTGTTTCCCCCACAGTGTTCCCTGGAGGAGCCACTCCCAGGGGCAATGAATGAAGTGAGGTAGGAGTGTCTGACCTCCCTGATGTTCAGATGTTCGACTGGCCTCTCCAAGAAAGGGGAATATGAAAACTGGAGATGAAAAAGCAAATTAGCATGGTCAGCAGTGATATTAAAAAATGGGGGGCATCCTGGCTTCAGGGAGAACTGATGAAAAACAGATGTGTGCAGTGAGATTCCTGGCTGAACGTGTTCAGTGAGACCAGTCGGCTGGAGTGAAACTGTGCCCGCCAGATGCAGAGACGATTATTTCTCAGATGCCCTTCAATTCTAATCATGGCGGTGGCTATGAATTGGCTTCGTGAAGAGTTAGTGTACTTGAAACTTGCCCACAGCCCAAGTCCCAGTGTAGGGCGTGACTGTTTGGTTTTGCATGATTCTACCCCCACCTTCTTCCCCTCTGGCAACCTGAGTCTTTCCGTAAGGTTTATTTAATTTTATCAGCTCCACATTCCATATATAAGTGAGATCACCCAATATTTGTCTTTCTCCTTGTGATTTACTTCACTCAGCAAAATTCCCTTGAGTTCCCTCCAGATTTCACCTGTTATGACTGAGTGGTATTCCAGTGTGTGTGTGTGTGTGTGTGTGTGTGTGTGTGTGTGTGTGTGTGTGTGTGTGTGCATCAGATCTTCCTTATCCATACATTTAGATGGATTCCCTGTCTTGGTGACTGCAAATAATCCTGCGATGAATGGAGGGTGCACACGTCTTTCTGAATTCGTGTTCTCATATGCTGCACAACGGGGGAGTCCTCTTTTTCATTTTTTGGGTGAACGAAGAAAGGAAGATAAAAGAAGGCAGAAAAAGGAGACAGGAAGAAAGAGGGAGAAAGGAAAGGAAGAAGGAAAACAAAGACATGAGTAGGCATGGTCAGGCAGTGTTGACTCAGTAAGCCCAGCAACCAGGCAGCCAAGTCTCTTTGCCGCCATTTTGTAGGTGAGGGAAGTGGTTCTCAGAGAGGCGAGGTCACCTTGCTGGAAAGCTTCCCTTCACAGCACAACTGACCTAGGAGGTAGTGAACGTTCTGTGAATTGAGAACAGTGTAATTCCAAATCTAACGTTCTGCACCCCTGGTCAAAACACTCCCTCAGGCCCATCGCCAGCCTCTGGGTGGACAGGGCTCCGTCACAGGGAGCTTCTGACCTGAGTTTGCCAGATAATATCTAATACAGGCCCTGGGGACCCTGGTTACTACTTTTTCCAGACTTGATGTGCAAAACTACCTTCTCTGTCATTCTCCTTCAGTCACAAATAACCAACCAAAAAAAAAAAACAAAAACAAAAAAACCTCACTAAATTGGCCCCTAGGGGGTCCCTGCCCAGGCTTTCACCCAACAGGCCCAGGCTTGTCGAAATTCCAGAGTGGGCTCAGCTAGAATCCTCCTTACTCTCTCACATGAGCTCTGGAATAATCCTATGAAGTTGGCAGGAATCCTAGTTCTTTCTCCTTTTTCCAGTGGGGAGCTTGAAGGTCAGAAAGTCAACATAGGGGTGGGACTCTGAGAGAAGGGTGTCAACTCCTTCAGTGCAGACCCCCTTCTTGTAGGCTGCTGGTGTGACAAGGGCTATACAGAAATCCTGTTTACATGCGGTGGGGAGGCTAGAAGAAAGAGTCCAGTCACGCTCAATCAGCAAGTTACAGGTCCCAGCACCCCTTCCTCCTGGGCCAGGAGGTGACACTGCTTCTTGAACCAGCTGACAGAAGTCCGAGGTAGGTTCCTCGTGGCCCAGTGACATCCTGTCTAAAAGTATCTGAGGTTTTTCTTCTAGGGAATACGCAGGTGTCTCAGAAATAGACTCCACTTTTCAAACTGCCTTTCTCCTGTTGTCCTGGATAAACCCATCTGGTTGGTAAAACAGAGTGGCTTTCTGTTTGAGGTCAGCAGCGGTCAGCTGCGTGTGTCTGGAGTCGGAGCCGACAATCCAACCCAGACTCCTGGCTGCTGAACCTTCGTTCCAACTTTGACTTCCCTCTGCCTCAGACTCTTCATCTGTAAAATGGACATGGAAATCCTCCTCACCTCTTCGGGTTGCTGCATGGGACATGGGACATGGGTCATGGGACACTCATCCTTCATTGGAGGAGATGCTCCCTGACCCCAGCTTGACACTTTTATTCCACAGGGTTCTTGTACGGCTTAAACAGTAACCAGCAGAATGGGCTTTTGGAAACCACCCCAGGCTAGTCAACAATTGCTCTCAGAAGCAGCGACAGCCCTTCTTATATGCACTCTGCGGAAGATTCCTCTCAAGAGGAAGAAAAACAAAACAAAACAAATCCCACACTTTGTTGACTAACTCCCAGGATGAGGCAAGAACATTCTCTAACACTGAATCTGTAGGTCTCAGTTGAAACTGTTCCCATTTCACAGATGAGGAAACTGAGGCTCTGGGGGTGACCCAACATAACCAGGGTACATGCATGTGAGCTGAGAACTCTGTTCCATCTGACTCTCAGGTGCCAAAAGTTCCCTGAGAAAGAAATCAACACTCTTATTGATACAGAAAATAAACAGAGGTTTCCCCCATCATTTTCCAAGGAACTTTCACTAAGAACCAGGCATGGGTGCCCCCTGGTGGCTTAGCGCTTAAATCCGTGTCTTCTGGCAGGTGCAGTCCATATACATCCCGAGGACCAGGGTTCACATCCCTGGCCCAGGGTAAACAACCAAGATGAACAGCTACATAAAAATAAATAAAATGCTTTTTCCTCCTCCCTCTTCCCACCAGCCTACTTGACTTCATTCCTGCCTGCACCTTTCCTTTAAAAACAAACAACAAAAAAGTAAGGCATGGCTTGCTAAGAGGTGGAAGAAATAAATGGCTCAGAGGTAGCCTTATTGGAAAAAGCCCCAAAGAGAAAGCCAGGTGGATGGGACTGTCTGGAAGAAGGGCAGTGACAGGCTGAGTTAGAACGTGGGGCCAGACTGCGAAAGGTCACCCAGGAGGGCAGAGGAGGCGCCAGTTGGCGGCCTCTGTCAGACAATGGCGCCCTCTGCTGGCAGCACAGAGACACGGCTTCAAGGTGAGACCTCGGTGCTTTCTCCCAGGTCTGGCATTTAATGCTAATAATAGAAAGCTTAACAATGATTATGGTGATAATGCACAAAGCAATACTATGTAATGATATTACGAGGAGGAAGAGAGGCTTTATAGAGCTCTTAGCGCCAGGCACTGAGCTAAGGACTTTACAGATGTGATCTCATTTGCTCAAATTTGCCCCAGGTAAAACTGGGGCATGACTTCACATGCCTGTTAGGCCTTGCACGCTCTAGTTTGAGCAAAGTCACTCCTGGCCCATGTCATTAGCCTGGACAGGCAAGAATCCTGACCATGGGTCCATGTTTGTCCCTGGTCACGCACGCGGTTGGTAAGCTGGGTGAATTCAGCACAGGAATGCAGGGGACACAGGGCAGGGTCCCGGATCTACAGGCTGGTCGGATTTAGCAGAGGAACCAGGCTCTCAGAACATCCACCCCATGTGACCTTCTGACCTTCGAGCTCCCCATTTGCAAAGAAGAACTAGGTTTCCTGCTAACTTCATAAGATTATTCCAGAGCTCATTCGAGAGCCTCGGTCTGGGCCACCACTAACAAACTTCTGAGATTTAGTTGCTATATAATAGAAATCATAGCTATCACCCAGAATCATCATGGTAATCTCCTTCTAGGCATGCTTCCTTGGACACATCACATAATCCTTTTTAACTTTGGAGTCCTCAGAAGCCAGGCAGGTCCAGGCTTGGTTTGAGTTGACCAAGATCCATTGGCAGATCATTGCTGGGGTCTGGGGCCTCCTTACTCCCTCACAGGCTGTTCTTCTCCTGACACCATGTCCTCATAAGACTGTGTCGCAAAGTCAAGGAAAAGAAAAAGTGCGGAGTGGGGATCTCCATCCCAGCCAACTTTCCCTCTGGCCTCATTGTCTGGAATTGCTCCAAACGCCATCATCTATGAGCCTGGAGACTAAGCGCTCTGCCCCTTGGAGGCAGTCAGTGGGTACTGCCTCACCTGAGTCCATAGCTCAGCACCTGAGAACAAAGGGCCAGTAGCACCCATCTGCAGAGATGTCTGCACCCCCATGTTTACTGCACCCTATTCACGTTAGCTAGGAACTGGACACTTCCTAAGTGCCCAACGTCAGATGATGGATCAAGAAGATGTGGTGCATATCCACCATGGAACACTACACAGCCCTGAGAAGAGATGAAACCCTGTCACGTGAATCAACATGGAGGGATCTAGAGGGGACGATGCTGAATGAACCAAGTCAAAAGAAGAAAGACAGATACCAGATGACCTCACTCATAAGTGGAACATGAACAGACAAAACAAAGGAGTTGATGAAACCAAACCAACCCTTGGCCACTTGCAATTGAACTGAGGTTACCTGTAGGGAAGGGGATGAGAGTGGGCAAGTGGTGGTGGAGCCCAAGGGACAGTGGGGAAGAACACTTGGTGATGTGGTGGAGGGCAGGGTGTGTTGAATTGTATCTGAGGAAGGGGGACTGAACATGGGCAAACCTACACAAATGAGACTCTTTCGATTTGTAAAACGAAGTTGCTACAATAAAATACCAAAAAAGTATTTTAAGGAAAAGGCCAGTAGCAACAATAAATGTTAAAGTTTATTGGTTGGGACTCTTCCCTTTGCCCCAGCTGTGTGTGTGCTTGATGACACCTCCGTTGACTTGCCCCCATGGGGTGGAGTAGCCACTCTGGCTGTGCCTGGTCTTCTTGCCCTGTGATCAGGAGCCTGTCCCTGCCTTGTGGGTTCCATCAGATACTGGAATGTGACTTAGTGAGGAGAAAATGTTAGTCGTCACAACCAGAATGCTGACGGGCAGCCTGAAAAATATTAATGTCACTATAGTAAAGTTCTTAGACTTTCGATCTCATCCCTGAAAAGTATTGTTATTTAAGATCTTGTATTTTATTTGCCTATCCTTATATTTATTTTTCATTTTTATTCACTGATGTGTCATTTTAGGGATGGCTCACATGGATTAAATGCATCGTGATTTACTGGATTCCAAATTAAAGCTGATACACTTATAAGATGCCTCTTTTCACTCATTTTGACATTTAATATGACATTTTTATGGAAAAATAATTATATTTTTCAAACAAAAAATTAGTGGCATAGTGGCTTGTTTTTGTGCAAGTCTCTATAAGTCTGGCTTCACAGAAGACAGCTAAATTTCATCTTTGCTTCCACTTTTAGTCAATTGAGATATATTCAATGAAATGCATAGAGAAAACCTAGTCTCATACAAAATATGCATTTGGAAGAGAGGAGCATTTTAATTTCCATTTTCAGATCTTTGTGAATATTCTTGTTTGAAATTACATGCCACATTGACAAACAGTACTTCTCAAAGGTTAGATGCAAGCTAGAATGGGAAACTGCAGCACTGAATTTTTTCTGCTCGGTTCCATTGAAATCCATGGTTCTTTCTTGGCTTACTCTTCAACTAGGTGTGATTTTCTGACTTCATGCACTGGTCATTTAGAAAACATTAGCTCAGGGAGTCATGGAGACCTGAATCTTAGCGCAAATTCATTTGAAAATATCAGAAGCTCACATTCAGTGAAAACAAACAAACAAACAACAAACCCAAAACCCCACGTCTTATTAGTAGAGTGTTTAATGATTGGAAAACTATCAAGTTCATCATGTTGGATACAGATTTCCCCAAATCCTCATCTTCACTTGCAAGGTCAAGTTTCATCACTGGTAAGAGATACAGCCATCATTTTCCCTTCAAGGGACAAGCTCAGTACAGTTACTGTCAAGAAAATGTCTCCCAAATACTCCGGGCTGACTCATTTATCAGCTGCGCTTTCAACCGAAATGGTTGCCAATGAAAAAGTGGCTAATTTCACTCAAAAAAGTACCTCAGTGCTTTCCTCAAGATACCTCTCATGCTTGAGTATGTAATAAAAAATTTCATGCATATGTCCCTTTTTGTTCCGAAGTGAAACAGTCTTTGCTTTTTTACCCATCAATGCACAGAAGTGGAGAAAACAGAGATAATAACAACAGTTTGGTGGCCCACCTCCCCGGATTCCTGCTAGCGCTCCAGCAATTGGGTTTTCTATTGCTATGCACCCTTGTTACAAATGTCAGCCAGTGAAAAGGGCATCTGCTGTCTTAGTTTAACCATGCAAAGAGTTTTGAAGTTGCAACCCGCTTGAAAGGAAGTATCCCAGGGCCTGGAGAACCCAGAACTGCTCTAGTGCACCAATAAGAGTCAAGAAGTAGGAACATCAGAGGAAAAGGGGTGGAAAATGGTTTCCCCTTTGTCCTCCTGACAGCATGGAGGTACTTGCGAGTAATCCCAAGAGTTTTCTGGAACCCAGTTTGCACATCTACTGAGGAAAATCAAAAGTGGGGCTTTGAAACACTCATACATGGGTTGAAACCTCAGCCCCATCACACAGAGGCTGTGTGATTACAGAGAAGATGGGAGGGTCGTCTGGACTGGAGAAGCACTGATGCTGCTCAGGTCAGAGCACCGGGGCTGCCAACGACACAGCCCTTTGGTCTCAACAGTCATGGCGGAATGAGGGATCCTTCCTGAGAAATGTGTCGTTAGGCCATTTCATCATTGTGTCACCACCAGAGTGTCATTACAGAAACATCGGTGGTGTTACCTAATCTGCCCCTTGGCTGTGTGGCAGGACCTGTTGGGACCACCGTCATTTGGATGGTTTGTCACTGACCGAAATGTCACTAAGCGACTCGTGACTGCCCCTCAAGGCCTGTATCTCCACCACGAGCAGCGTGAAGATGACTGACTTTTCTTTCTTTAATCAAACAGTAGAAGAAGGAGATCACATACGTGTCCTCAACAGAAGACTGCTTAAATAACTGTGTTTCCACCAGTCAATGGAAAACTACAAAACTGGTGAATGAGCGTGACTAGTCCAGCTCCGCAAATTTGGAAAGATCTCCAAAATATATTGCTAAAGTCAAAACAAAGCAAATACATGTTTTGTGCCACAAAAGACATGGCTACATCTGTACACACGTGAGAACACACACGCACACTGCACATACTGGAAGAATATGCCAGAGGCTGATGACACTGAGTTCTCAGCAATGAGACTAAAGAATAAAAGGGAGTGATGACCTTTATTCTATACTCTTTAATTCTATTTAACTTTTTTTTTAATAACATGTGGATATCAACTAGATCATAATAATGATGGTGTTTCCTAAGCGCTTACTCTGGGCCAGGCATGGTTCTAAGTGGTCTGCCTGTATTGCCTGGAACACAATCTGGTTCCATACGTGGAGTTGTACATGTGCAGTTTTATTTCTAGGAAGTCAGCTGCCCAGCCAGGGACTGTATTTCCCAGCCGGCTTTGCACTCCCCGGTGGTCCCAGATCACTTATTCCCATGAAAGAAATGTGGGCAGAAGTGATATATGACATCATTGGGGGGGGGTCTTATCTTTGCACTCTCAAATATACCACAGTACGCAGAGGATTTTGAGGGGAAGGAAGTCTCTTGCTAACGAGGGTCACCCACATTTGACAATGCAATGACTGAAGACACAGAGTTCTATGGAATTCACCCCATGGGTGAAGACAGGGGATTTTAGAGTTTATCTCTGAGAGTAGTGAGTGTTACTCTAACGCATACACCAGATATGACCAAGGGCTGCTCTGCACAGAATGAATTTGCAAGACAGCAGCAGTGAGTGTGGAAAGCCGGGTACGAGTCCCCTGATGTGTATGGTGGGGTTAGAGTTGGGAAGAAGTGAACAGAGTCTGAACAGAAGGCAGGGAAGTCAGAGGCACGTGGAGGGAGACGGGCGCTAAAGGAAGACACTTAGGTCCCTTCTCTTCCAATCATGAGCGTAGTCTGAATTGGAGAACCAGAAAGCCCAGGTCTTTGATTCAGGGCGGATTTTTGTCACTTAAGGGTTTTTAAAAAAACACACACCCAACAAAATAAGTAGCATTCGCTGATGAACACATAATACCACATCTATGTTCATTTTGCCCCAATTTTCTTCAAGATGTCCCTCTGCAGTAGGTTTATTGAAATTAATATGCAAATAAAGGATCCTCTGTGGCTTTCTCTGATGTGCCTCTTAATTCTCTTTTCATCTCCAGGGATGGTCACCCCTTACTCCCTGCCTGCCACTCATTTCTTGAAGAAACGGGGTCACTTTTCCTATAGTGCTCACATGGATTTGGCTGATTGACTTTGGTTACTGACCAGTTCTTCTCTCACAAGTGAAAAATGAGTTCTGGAAGTTTAAGTCAAGGCCAGGTGAGTGGTTTTTGACAAGGATTGCTTAGCTGGGGTGCTGTGTACCCCAACTGTGTCAAGGAGCACAGCATCGCAGGCATCTCCCTTTTGGTGATGTTAACATGAACAATGCATTAAATTCTCCACAGTATCCATGTGCCACCAAGTGTAAGCTAACACACTGAGCTGTCCTTGGGGAGTTCTATCAGACCATAACGACTTTGGGCAAGATGGTGTGTTCTATTTGTGAAAAGATGACTTTCTAACTCTGATGGTCCCTGCATTTGTTACCTTTAATTCTTCTCAAAAGAAGACAATTCTTTCAACTGTTTGCTTATCCTGAGATATGGTCTGCAGAGGAAAAGCAAGAGAAATGTTGATCTTTCCCTTATTCATCAATCTGCAGAATAATGAACTCACACACTAGCAACCTCCAAAAGTAAATAAGCAGTGTTTTCCTCTTTACAAGTGCTGTATTTCAATCTGCTGTAGCTCTTATTCTTTCTGATGCTAAAATCATCCCATCATTAGACAGCAGAGGGGCCCTCCGCATTGGTTCCTCTCCCTTTCCGAAAGAATTGGAGTGGAGTTTCATGAAGGAGAGAATCTTTGTCATAGCTCCACCCAACCTTTGATTCTCTAGTGTCAACTACTCCAAGGCTCCTTCTCCTCCTGTGGGCTGGTGGGGTCACAGTGTGTCTGCTCTAGGACAGAACTCCCTTCAATGACATTGCACTTCCCTTGAAAGATGGAACCTCGTTATTAATCCATAGTTAATTCGTAGATAGCTATTAATTCATTCATGCTTCATCAGCACATTTACTATTAACACCTATCCCTTATCTCTTTCAGAATTCTTGGCAGTGGTCCCTAAATGACTAATGAATGAAAGAATGAATGAGAACATGAATGAGTGGATGGATGGATGAATGTATGGATAGATGAATGGATGGATGGATGAGTGTGTGGAGGGATGAATGGATGGATAGATGGGTGGATGGATGGATGGAGGGGTGGATGGATGAATGTATGGATCAATGAATGGATGGATAGATGGATGAATGGATGAATGGATGAGTGAATGAGAAGATGAACTGATTACTGGAGGAAAAGCCACTGAAGCATCAGCCAGGCTGGTGAGACCCCTGCTTTCCATTCCTCTCAATATCTTCCTGTAAGCAGGAAGGTGATTTTCTCTTTCTGAGACCCACGCCCCAGGCTTTCTCTGACTCCCCCATAGCAATGGGAGAAGTCATTTCAGGAAACGTGAATGGACAAGGTCAGCAGCCTGATGCAGCTGTGATGTCGCACTTCATCTGTCTGTCCACTGTGGATGGTGGTTATCCTCTGGGGTCAACCCTGTACTATCTCAGTTTCTAAAGGCAAGTTGTGACTGGTGAGTGGGAGAGAGCAGTATGGATGCTCCTGCTCTACCAGGATATCCATAGCAGACACAGAGTGAGCATTCATACTCCTTTCCAACACAAGGGGCTGTGAATATGCCCACGGATTCTGCAATTTGCAGAAATGGCAAACTACAGAAGGACAAATTAGAGTGTCAGCGAATGAATGGATTTATTCTAAGTAGAGGAGGTGAAGGAGAAAGGAGACTTTATTGGGCTCCTGTGCTAGGTGAAGCTCTGTGGGTCAAGGTTTATTGTCTCTGGTTGAGAATACAGAGACTTAGGAAGGTAAGGATCTTGGACAAGGGCACCCAGCTTGCAGGTAAATAGGACTTGAGTGGGCTCTGGGTGATGTGGACATCTTCCCTTGATGGAGGCTGGCCCTGCTGGTCCTGGGTGGGAGACTCCTGTGACCTGTCCCCCTCTCCCCTTGCTAATGGGCCCAGATCCTCATCAACAAACATTTACTTGGGCTCCTCATCTTGACCCAAGCTAGGACTTGGGAAACAAGTCTCCCCAACCATATTCTAGTGTAAATATTTTGGTGAAATCAATAGCTTTTCTCTGCAGCACACTCACTCTTTAGATAGTAAATGGAAAAAGAGAAGAAATTATTTACATCAGAGATAAATTATAAAATGCCCCACAACAGAGCTAACACAAAGGTGAGCACCTGTATGAATAAAGTCAGTTTTAGTGAAGATATGAAAGAGACCTAAAGTAGTAAGAGAGAAAATTCAGTTTCTCGATAAGGTTGGTAGGTAGGTTAGCCGAGGGAGGGACAGGAAGGGAGAAAAGAGGGAGTCGCCTCCGCATATCAGACCCTGACAAGGTCAAATAAAATTCTGACGAGTGGGAAAGCAGCACACACATTCCTGTGGCCAAAAAGTGGAACCAAAAAGCCAGCTGGTTAGGTCAAACCAGGGAACACTGATTGGTTGTGCAGGCGCGCTGACCTCGGTGGTCACCTTGGAGTAACTTTGGCCTCATTAGAATCTGCTTAACATAAAATTGTATATGTATATGTACATTGAATTCATTATAACAGATTGAACTATGGGTAAGGAGCATGCACAGTAAAGGGAACGCTTATTCCTAGAGGTTTCCACCCTTTCCCTGGAAATTCCTACCAGGAATGCCCCTAGAATGCTTCTGGGGCCAGAATGGGGAGGGACAGCAACAGGATCCCCTTTCTAAAAATGTGCACCCCGAGCAAGATAGTGTCTGTGCTCTCTGGAACCTGGCTCCCTTCTCACCACCTTGAGAAGAGTGGTGTCTCTCTTGCTTGCTTCAGTGAATTTCCCATTTAACCTTTTGTCTGAGGAGTCTTATGTGCTAATTTTACACCAGGGATGCAAGAACCTGGAAGGGGCTCCAGTCTCTTCAGAAGCTCTTAGTGAACAAGATGCTATCATAAAAATGTTCCTTCTTGCCATTTAATTCCATGCCATTTAATAGCTCGATTTTTTGTTTGAGCATATGGAATTATATGAAAGTCCTTATAGAAAAACAAATGTGAAACAATGCAATATATTCTTGAAAGGAAAAAAAAACCATCAAAACTTAGAGCTAATGTAACAAAAATAGTGTAGCAATTCAGCAGAAGCAAACAAAACAAAACAAAACAAAAAAATCCGATACAACAGACAACGGAGAAACAACAGAACATTGGCCAATAACAGAAGAATGATAGAGTATTTAGAAATACACCCAAGGTGACAGAAATCTAATACTGGCAATGGTGACATTTCTAAAATTTTAGTACGAAATAAAGTAATAAAGGGCCTTATTCATCACACCACATTATTTTTTAAAAAATTCAAAGCAAATTAAGAATCTAAATGTAAAAAAAAAATGCAAGTAATATGATATTTTAGGAAAATAACTTTGGGTGGGGATGACTTTTTTTGTGTGTTTTAAGTGAAGTCTTTTTCTTGTAAAGGAAAGGTGCAGGCTGGCAGGCAGGGAAAGAGAGAGGAGGAGAAAGAGAAGGAAGAAGCACATATCTGTTTTTTTTAGCTATTCATCCTGATCACTTGCCTGGTCCCAGGTCTTGAACATAGGTCCTCGAGATGGACGAAAGTCATGACTCAACCATTAATCCACCAGGGAGCACCAGGAAAGGAACTTCTTAAGTCAGGCAACCCAGGAGCTTTCACCAGTAGGAGAAACAGAGCTGACTTCACACTATGCTTAAATTTTTGTACCAGCAAAGATATCATAATCAAATTTAAAACATGGGCTATAGGACAGTGAGTCCATTTTCCACAACACTTGAAGCACTCCTGCAAATTGGTCAAGTAAAAGGCAAGCGATACAATCTAGACATGAGTGACAGGCAGGCAAAGCCATGTCCATCTCACTTGTTATCGGGGAAATGTAAAACAAAACAAACGCAATATTGTTTTCACCCATTCGATTTGCAACACTCAGGACGGTGACAAATCCAACTCTAAAGTGGGGAAACCATTATTTTCCTGCAACGATGTGGGAGCGTTAATTGCTGCCACCGTTTTAGAAGAATTCTGGAACTATTTATTATAGGTTCATACACATTTTTGAGGGGAGGGGCCAAGATTGAAAATCAAACCTCTAGATTTAAAAATACAAATCTGAAGGTGCATATTTCAGCATTGACTGTGGAGACAGAGGAGGCTGTGCTGGGGGTGGGGGCAGGGCTGTGCACCTGCTGCAGAGATACTGAGTCTGTCCATGCTGATGGAGAGATGGCCGCCATCTTGGAGCGGAAATACCAAGTGGGAGAATTTTTTTAAATAGTTTTATTGTTTCCTTTGCTTACATTGTTCTGTGCTTTTCAGATTATTGCGTTTACACCTCAGTCTGTGCATTTCACACCACTAGAGTCCTTTACCACCACTTTGTTCCCTCCATCTTTCCACTGTTCTCTCCCACTCCCCAATGGGAGCCACAGTCTTTCATCCTGTAAAAGTTTTTTATGTTTTTCTGTTCGTTGGTTTGGTTTCTTTACATCCCACATAGGAGCGACACCATCCTATACTTCTCTTTGGGTTGTGGCTTAGTTTTGCTTTGCATGATCCCCTCTAGTTCCATCCAGGTATTACACAAGGTATGGTTTCATCTCACTAAATAGATGCATAGAATTTCATTGAGTATCTAGACCATGGCTTCTTTACCCAGTTACCTACTGATGGGCATTTAGGTTGTTTTTTTCCACATCTTAGCCATTGTGACTAGTGTCGCTATGAACATAGGGGTGCAAGTATATTTTCTACTTAGGGTTTTTTTTTGTATTCTCTGGGTATGTGCCTAGAAACGAGATTGCTGGATCGAATGATAGATGCATCTTAATTTTTTTTGGAGAAGTCTCTATACTGCTTTTCAAAGAGGATGCACTAGTTTACATTGAAGTGGGAGAAGTTTACATCTGATTTTTGTGTGTCAAATAAAAAGAAAACATAACGGATCAATCAGATGGTGAAGGACAGAACTGGACCGTTAGAAGCGAACTTAGTGTATCAGATGCAGATATTGATTTGCAATGTTGCACACCTATAAAATAGCATGATGCAATGTTTCTTCAATAAAACAAAAATTTTAAAAGATGTATGAACTTAGAGGAATATCTAGGAAGATAACTCCCAAGACTGCTCAGATATGAAGTCCGCAGAACTTCCCATGAGGGTGAGGGGGGCTCTGGGAGCATTTATGCCGGGAAAGGAGGGCAGGTACTGTTTCCAGAAGTAATCCCCCCCTCCACTCCCCCGCTACCCCCGCTCCGCTCCTCACCCTCCTGCTGCCCCTTCCCCTTCCCCTCCCCACTTAAAGATCCATGTACTCCCTGCACCGGGCAATGCAAAGACACAGATTAATCTTATATTACACAGGACACCTTTCAATCAAATAACCTAGCAGTCTCTGGTTCCTCCCACGGAACACCCTACTTTGCAGAGGATTCTATGGTCTGGGTCCCCAGCCAGTGCATGCGGCGCTATGCTGCATCGTCACCACTGGAGGGCAGTGTTGCCCCAGCAAGGCTCCCGCACAGCCAGGAAGAATGGCCGCCAGACCTATGGTTGAAGCTGCAGACGCATTGGTCCTGAGCTCTGGGGCTGGAGGGGACAGAAGACGACTAAAACCTCCGTAGCCTTAAACACAGAGAGTGCTGCTTTTCGGGATGAGAATGACAATTAGAGCTACTCACCAAACTTCCAGTTAAGCCCGGAGGCTGCACTCACAAGCCCTGAGACCAGTCTCTGCACCCCTGTGACCTCCCTTTCCTTTCTGTAAAGCAGGGGCCGGCAGTGTTGACTTAGGAGGGCTTTGTGATGCTTGACGTGGATAAATGGTGCCTGGTCTGTGATGACCCCTCAGCAGAAACATCAGCCACTACCATTCTTACAGTTTCCTGTGCACTCATGGTCTCACCCCAGTATCCAGCTCCTGCGTTTACTTCCCACAACAGAGAATAACACGGAGGGACACAGAAGGGACGCGACCGTCGCAAGGCTCTGCTGTGGGTGTGGGATGAGCAGGGACGTGGATGGTGGGGTCAGGAAGGCCCTCGGATTTCTCCGCTCTAACTCAACAGAGGCGATGGAGAGAGAGAAGGGTCTGGACCACCCCCTCCAGCCCCCGCGCAGCCCTGCCTCCACCTGGGGGAACTAACTGGGCTCAGCGTTTCCTCGGCTCTCAGCCCCGATATCCATGCTCGGAGATGAGATTTGCAGCCACGGTAACTGAGATTCGGAACAGTCGTCCACTCATCTCTTCATCCCCGCACGCTGTGCTCCAGATCCACACAAGGTCCCCGCATCTGTGCTGAGTGAGCTCCCAGGCTTTGCCCTAATAGGCTGGCCATCTGGGCAGGGAGGGTTGGGGGAGCCCAGTTCCCTCCTCCAGCACCAGCAATGCTACCTGACAATTTAGGGAGGAGGCAAGACTCCCTTTGTCCTCACAGGCATGAACACTTCCAAGACCCACGTGGGGACAGGTGTCCAGGGACTGACCACAGCGGGGGTCCCAGAGGACTGCGCTCCTGAGACTCACCTAGACTGGGGGTAAAGCTCTGTGTCTGCTGCCCACCCGCAGAGAAACCCAGCTCCGTGTTCCCAGCCAGGCAGCCATTTCATTTATTTTTGTGAATGTCGTTATTCCCCGCACTCAGCCCCTCTCGGGTTTTACAGGCACCTTAACTACCTGAGTTACAGAGTCTGCCAATTTTTTTTTTTAAACTCCTGGCCTTCAGCCTCAAACTCAGTTGCTGCACCTGCTTTTCTCATCTGTAAACGGGGCACAGCGCCCCCTGCAGTCCGGAGGACGGACAGGGGTTCTGCAGGGACCGCACTTAGCTGGGGCCCTGGGGGCAGTGGTTGCTGGTGACATTCTCGTTGCTGGTCTTCTGGGCTCAGCTCACAAATCCCACTCCACACCGGGGATGGCGGGTGCTCTGCAATGTCGGCTAATAAACAGGCTGGGGACCCAGCCACCGGCAGTGCTGTCCTGAGGGTGAGCGGGAAGAGGGCCCGCTGCGGGGCAGGCAGCAGGGCCAGATGCCACCAGCCACCCCATCATCTTCATCTTTGTGCTCAGCCCCAACTGCGCTGCTTCTCGATTTTCTCCTCCACCAGAAAACAAATGGCCAGTCAGCAAATGGGGCTCAAACCCCTATGTGGGTGCATTACCCCGCAATCATCAGTGGCTGCACCTTGAGGGACAAGGGTCTCTGCCCTGCTGGAGTTCTCCAAAGCTTCCATCTCACTTGGAAGAAAAGCCAAAGTCTTTACCTGGCCCACAAGGCCCAGCCCTCTGTCCCTGGTGTGGCCTCCTCCTCTTTCCCCTCCCTGCTTTCCTCCTCCTCCTCCTTCACCCCCTTTCCCTCCCATGTCCTTCCCCTCCCCTTTCTCTCCCTCTTCCTCTACCTTTTCCTTCCCCCCTCCCCTTCCCTCTCCTTCTCCTCCCCTCCCCTTCCTGTCCCCTCCCCTTCCCCTTTTTCTCCTCTTCCTCTCCTCTCCCTTACCCTCCCCTCCCCCTTCCTTCACCCCTTCCCTTCCTTCCCCCTTCTCTCCCCTTTCTTTCCTTTTCTTTCACCCTTACCTCCTCCTCCTCCTTTCTTCCCCTTTCCATCCCCTTGTACTTCCTTTCTCCCTTGCTTCCTTCTGTTATGAGCTGAGTTCTGTCTTTTCAACATCATATGTTGAAGTCCTAAACCCCAATATTTCAGAATATGCCTGTTTGGGGGTAGAAGGTCTTTGAAGAGGTATTTAAGTTAAAACCAGACAATCAAAGTGGGCCCTAGATCAACAATGTGGGTTTCCTTAGAGGCGGAGGCAAGGACACAGTCACAGAAGGAAGGCTGTGTGGACACAGGATGGAGAAGCCATCTGTGAATTCAGCAGAGAGGCTGTGGAGGACCCAATGTGCCAGCCCCTTGACCTTGGACTTGGCAGCCCACAGTGCAAGGAAAGAGCATCCATGGTTTGAGCCAGGCAGTCCAGGGCTTGCTAGGAGCCTCAGAAAGCTCATATTCTCTCTCTCTCTCTCTCTCTCTCTCTCTCTCTCTCTCTCTCTCTCTCTCTCTCTCTCTCTCTCTCTCTCTCTCTCTCTCTCTCTCTCCCCCTCCCTCCCTCCCCCTCTCTTTCTCTCTCTCTCTCTGTCTCTGTCTCTGTCTCTGTCTGTCTCTGTCTGTCTCTGTCTGTCTCTCTCTCTGTCTGTCTCTCTGTCTCTCTCTGCAGAAAATGAAGAAGGGAATGCCGGCTGCAGGGTGGAAAAGTGCAGATCTGTCTCCAGAAAGGAGCCTTGACCCACCTCCGCACATGTCGCTCCGGCCAAGGAGGACGTTTTGTGTTTCAGATTCCTCTCAGGAGCAGAGTCCAGAATTTGCTTGGGAACAATGTTTGGAGGTCAGGGTGAGACCCCCGCATGTCCCATGGAGGAGACATATTCTCTAAACTGATGTTCCAAGAAGACAAGGGGGAAGGTGAGAGGTGGAGACTCAGAAGAATGAGGGCAGGGGTGAGGAGGGGTGGGTTACTACAGCAGCCCTACCCCCCCACCTCTGCTGAGACCCCCGCTTGCCGAGGCTTCCCACCCCCAAATCTCTAAATTTTGGCTCAAGTTCTCAAAAGGTTCCATGTGAGTAGATGTCTTAATGGGCTTTTCCAGGGAGCTGTAACCAAGACCAGGATGAAACAAAGCCCTCCATTAGCTGATGCAGAAGCTGGGGGTAGAGGGGGCGCTGACGGGGGAGGGAAGGTGGAACTAGCAGCTAGAAGACCTCAGTCAGCATCTTATACTATTCGTGCAAAAACACGCCAAAATCTCCCCACTCCTGCGAATCAGGTATGCGTCTCGTCCCATTCTACACAGGGGGAAACTGAGGCTCTGAACCGGCTGATGAGCGAGCTGGCTGCGGTCTTGGATCGTGTAACCAGCGAGCAGGCAGTGGGGCGGGGTTTCGACCCGGTGTTCCTCAGGCTCCAGTAGGCGCCCCCAGGCCTCGCGATGGGCCGCACTGGTGGCTGAGGAGTCCCGGCTTCCCGAATCTCCAGGCATCTTGGAGCCGGAACCAGGGAACAAAGGCGCAGCTGCGCCAGCTGCACTTAGCAGCCGGACCACCAGGGGGCAGCGCGCGCCCACAGACGCCTCCCGGCTGCCTTTGTCCGGGTGCGGCCCCTTCCCGCACCCCGCGCACGCCAGCAATTGCGCGCTGCCCTGCGCCCCGCAGACCCTGCCTGCCACCTGCCCTCCTCCCTCTTCTCTAGAGGATTGGACATCTCTGCATCTTTTAGGTCTTGGTGCAAAGATCTGTTCCGTCTTCGCCTTTTGTGGAACTTGCCTTCACCTTCTGCACACACACTGATAATCAGCAGCCTCAGCCGAGCCCTCCCTCCAGCCCCCACCCTGCCGAGAAAGCACCTTTCTGCATTGAGTGCTGTGCAAATGCAGGGCAGCGCTCCCCTTTTATTCAGAGAGAGCCCGGAAATCTGGACTCACCGGTTATCCGGAGGATGTGGGTCTCTGAGGCTGAGCCTGTGTCGAGACCCCGCCCACCACAGGGGCTGGGGACTGGGAGGTCTGAGTGTAGAAGGCCACCTCCTTGGGCCAGGACCACATCCGAGTCAGCGGTGTGTGGAATGTGGGGTGACCTGTGCTCATCTTCCTCTTTGTCTGGGTTCTTGCAGACCCAAGGTGAGCCCTGCAACTGAGGAAGATTATGTGGCAACCCACCTCCTCCCAGAGTCTGTCAGATTCACTCTGCACTGAACACCGACCCTCTGGGGAAGCGTCTTTATGTGCATTTCCTACGTGCGCAGGAGAAACGCCACTTCACCCATTACACAGATGAGGAGACTGAGGCCCGGAGCAGGCAGGGACCTGTACGACCTGTGAGGTGCATCTCCACCTGTGAGCCCTCCTGGAACTGTGCCCTCCTGGAAGCTGCCAGTTCTCCTGCCCTTTCTCCCTGTTTCTTCGGGGCCTCCAACACCTGTTCATGTCTACTTGCTGCTGCCTGTGTCCCCTGCTCAGCTCTGAGTTCCACCAGGCAGGAAATGGGTTCATTTTGATCACCATGGTAGCCCCCACACATAGCACTTGGCCTGACAGGGATCTAGTCAGTTCTGTTGGACGAATGACTGAAAATTCAAAACAGATTAGAGGGAGTGTATGACATCACCTATCACCCCTTTCACCCTCATCACCCCATCATCCCATAACTCATCACCTGTCACCCAATCATCCATTACCTCATCACTTCCAACATCCCTATCACCTCCATAACCCCCAGCACTCCGATCACCCCATCACCCAATCATCCCATCACCCCCATAATTCCTATCATGCAGTTGCCATCATCCTACCATCCCCATCTCTGAGTCCATCATCCACATAATCTTCATCACTCCCATAATTCCCATCCTCCAGTCACCCCATCATCTCTAGAGTCCCTATCACCCCCATGACCCCCACATCTCATCACTCCTAACGTCTCTAAACCCGCACATCCCACACCCATCACTGACTCCATCAGCCCTACTATCTCCCTCACCCGTCATCCCATCACCCATCATTTTATCACTTCCATTACCCCCATACCCCTCATCAATTCTATCACCTTGTCTCCCCTGTCCCCCATCTGCCTATCATCCCATCACTCGTCGCCCCACAAGTTACAGATGGGGGCTCCCAGACTGAAGGCCAGTGAGATGAAAATGAAGGCTGTAAGTCAATCTTTGGATAAAATCCATAAAAGTGGATTTGATGAAGCATTATAAACCTGAAAAGACATGCGAATCTATGGCCAGCACTTTGCATGTTTGAATAACGCAAGTAGACTAGACTGAGACGCGGACTAGTAAACAAAACACATCCTGGTGGGTGACCCGTGAGGGCGAAGATGCTGGCTTTGAGGCTCGCGGTGAACTTGGGCTTCTAATGGAATGATTGGTGGGTTTGCTGTCCCGTTGGGTGAGTCTGCGGTTCTCCCTCCTGGCTGCCTTGTCCCTGTGTCTGACAAGCGACAGAGGTTCAGCAGAGACGGGGAGTAGCTTGTCTTGGCCCGAGTGGAGGTGGTGGGGAGTGTTTTCCCACCAGCTCTCTCCTGCCTGGGCAGGGCACTCTCCCTGGGGCCAAATCCTAGCAGGCTTTTGTCTGAAGCCTAGTCCTGTGTCATGACAACTTCACTGGCCTTCAGTTGATGTTGCGGGCAGGAGAGAGCCAGAGTCAGACTCAGAAGATGTTCACAGGTGCCCCCAGCAGCCCCCAGCAGCCCCCAGCCTGTGCCGGGCCCTGAGCTCAGAGTCCCACAGGCCAGCCTCAGGGAGTTGAAAGGACTCAGGTGCAAACCTCAGGGCTGCCTCTTACAAGCTGTGTGATGTCTTCAGGTCGAGTTGCAGTGATGGTGGTGCCATCTCTCGTCCTTGTAGCATTCTCTAGGCTTGGAGTCCTGCACAGGCTCTGCCCTGAGGCCTTGCACATGAAAGGACTCCGAGAAGGCTGAGACCTTCCTTCAGCTATCATTGTCGATTCGTGCTTTTACAAATGGCTTTGCTGTGTGTTTGAGTAATTCATTCATGCCTCTATCTGGGTTTTGATTCCCGGTCCTCCCACACATGTGACTTGTGTAGCACCTCAGGTTTGAAGAACAAAGTCCAAATTCTGGACATGGCACTCTTCCTAGCACTTCCTAGCACTTCTTCCCTCCTGCCATCCCCGCCCTTTATGCTTTGTATTCAAAAGCCACCAGAGCTTACCTCGTTCTGTGATATTGTCCACACCAGTCTCACTTGCTGGAGGAAACCCTTCGCCGTCTCTTGCTCAGAAAACTTCTATTCGTTCTGCAAAACCCTACTCAGCACCACCTCCTGAGCGGAATTTTCCTTGCCACATCTTCTGAGCTCAGTCTCCCTAGAAGTTACTTACTCTTTCTTCTCTTTCAAATGTCCCAAATCCTCCAGCTTTTAAGCCAGTATTATGGGCTGAGCCCACCATACCTGTCACTCAGCTGACAACAATGGTCCCCACAAAGTTTTCTCAACTAGCCCGCCCACCCTTTCACCTCCTCCAATCTGATCTCTATAGCACTCAGAATTATCAAAGAAAAAACTAAGTTGGAGCAGGTAGCCACCTCCCTCCCCTTTTAAAATCTTCCAGCAGTTTCCACCATTCACAGAATAAATTCTAAGCTCCTGAGAAGGCCTCCAAGGTTTGTTTGGTGTCATCTGGGCTTCACCCTGTTTCTGGTCTCTCCCTGCCCTCTCTTCCCCAGTGACCCAGTCTTCCTGCCCCCCCAAATCTGCTGTTCCTTATCTGGAATGTTCTGTGCCTACCTTTCCTCCACACACATTCTCCCACCTACCCTGTCCCCACCCACACATACTCTCTTCACCTGTCTATCCAGGCCTCACCTGAATGACCACCTGGCAGGGAACGGGGGAAGCCCTCAGTGCCCTCCTCATGTGACTGGAGGCTTCTGGGTGACAGGTACGACATCGTATCCATCTGTGCGTCCGCAGGACATGTGGGGACAGAGCCACTCAGCCCCACAAAAAGATCCAGCTTCTCTGATGGATCCTCCAGCCCATATTGTTACAGCTCTCTTTACTGACAAAAGCCAAGTTTTAGAAGCAGTGAAGGCAGCTTTATTTCACGCAGGCTCAGGGAGCATTCGCCATAAGTCTGAGCAGACAAGGGAGTGGGGTTAGAAAGAGCGCGGGAGAGGGGAGGTGTGAATTAGAATGGGAATTACAAGCTGGACCCAAGTTAGTTATTTGTGGATTCTTCACATGGGCAACACACAGGATTCAATTTATGAAACACATATTTGCAAAATGCACATAAGACTCCATTCTCAGGTAATAAAGAGAAGTCCTTTATGTGGCCGGTAACTTATTCAGCTGTCTGGGACATTCCAGCCCGGTTCACAGCTGGGGACGGCTAGAAGCTGGGGACGCAGTGTTTCTTCTATACCATCACTGTGCCCTGCCCTTCCTCATCATCATCACGAAACTCAGATACTTGGTGATTGTCTTGTTACATTTAATCCAGACAGGATAATCGTCATTTTTTTTGTCTTATGTTAAAAGAAATTGAGATGCATTCATAGGCCCTCAAGACCCTCTGCTCCCCTGCATTCTTGTCCCAGGCCCAGTGGCGCTGGCCCTGGTCTCTGACTGAGGGCAGCGTGGGAAGGGGGCGGCCGTGATGGCTGAGCCCTGTGCGCCAGTCAGCCCTGTAGTGATTTGTTAACTCACTCAGTGTTTGTGGTGCGCTCTTCCCATGGCTAATTGTCATGGATTTTTGATGCCAATAGCTTCACTTGGGTTGACTTGCTGTCATGGGTTCAGTTGGGTTCCCCTCCAAACTCATACTCAGAACCCCAGAATGTGTTCTTATTTGGAAATAGGGTCACTGCGGACCCAACTAAGGATCCCCGGATGCATTCATGCTGCTAAATCCAATGGCTGCTGTCCTTTTGTGAAGAGGAGAGGACACTGCATCAGGAAGGGGACAGGAAATGAAAGGAGAAGCTGGAGTAAGGGGTCTGCAAGCCAACAGGCGGTGAGGACAGAGGGTGACTCTTCTGTGATGCTGTGCATGGTGATCTCACTGCTGGGACGGAGCCTTCCCTTGCTGAGAAACCTTCTCTTCAATCAGCAAAACCTTACTCAAGCATCCCTTCCTTGCTGGAACTTTCCCTCCACAGCATTTACTTACTCGGCCATCGCCAGAAGCCAGGAGACAGGTAAATGACAATTTCTCCTTCAGCGCCTCCGGAAGGCGCCAACGTGGTTAACACCTTGATTTTTTATTTGTTTTTAAATGAAGGTGAATAGGCATGCAGGCAGGGAGAGACAGGAGGAAGAAACGTATTATTTTATTTCAGTTGTTCATTTGGTTAGTTCCCCACCGGACCTGGGATGCAAATTCCAGTCCTTGGGATGGATGTGGACTGTGCTCCTCCAGAGGCGGCGACCTAACTGCTCCTCCACCAGGACGCACTGACCTTGACTTTGAATGGTCTGGTCTCCTAATCTGTCTGAGAATAAATCTCTATTGTTTCACACCATCCAGTTAATGGTCATTGTTAGAGCAACCTGAGGACACACGCAGTCTGCTCATCCTCCCAGGCGCCCTGCCATCTCCAGTTTAGACATCAGGACAGAAAGGCCCCATAGGTTACCCAATGTTACCAGGTCCCCCCAGACTCTGACCCTGATGGTCCCAGCGCACAGGGAATCGGGGTGTGGGGGTGGATGGGGGAGGAGGTCTGGGAGGGGACAGAGTGACACCACCAGGAAGGAAGCCACACTCTGCAGTTGTTGACACTGCTAATTGGAAGCACCTCGGAGCCACCTGGGAAATGCTCCTATTCCACCTCAAAGGAAGAGACATCATGTGACAACAAATCGGATTCTGTACCAAGATCTCCGCTGTGCCAGAGACAGTCACCGCAGACAAAGCCAGCACAATGGCAGAGCGGCACCCTGGAGGAGTCTCTCCATCTGTTTTCCAAAATTTCCCTGATACGCTGGGATTGTGCGTGTGTAAGGAACACACTCAGAAGGACCCTCCCCGCCGAGAGCAAGTACCTAGCTCCTGCCCCTGCTTGTGTGGATTCTGCTCCCCAAATCCCCTTCCCTCCTGGGGTCTGCTGTAGTGGGGCTGCAGCCCTGTTGGAAACCTCCAGAAGCCAGCAGAACCCTCTGGGGCTGGCTTGTCAGAAGAAGAGGACAGAAGGACAGAAGAGCAGTGTGTCCTGCAGCCAGAGCCCAGGAGCCCCTGCCACTGGCCCTGAAGGTGGGTGGGGGCAGCAGAAGTGGTCGTGGGTCCACCCACTGAGGTGCAGCATTTGCGACACACGCTGTTATTTTTCCAGGGCACCTGTCACTTACTACTTGCTATTCCTTTGCCCTGCCAGGTCAGCTCACGTGCAGGCATGGGGGCCATGTGGTCACGGCCCTGAGCCGTCTCACGGAGGGTGCACGGCTGGACTCTGGTGTCAGAGGCCCCAGCTGAGGGCTGGAAGCCTTCAGGCTCCGCGGGTTCCTCCCGGTGCTCACAGGTACAGTCACCCTTCCAGTCCATCACCTGTCTCTGCTTACCGCTGACCCTTGAGCAGTGTGGGAGTTAAGGACACTGACCACTCCCAGCTGAAAATGGGTATAACTTTTGACTCCCCCACAAACTTAACTGTGGTTCTTTCTTGACATGAGGCGAGGGTGGCTTCAAGACCTCTGAGAATACCAAGATTGGAGGATGTTCAAGTCCCTTACAGATGGCCCTCTAGATTTGCAGGTTTGGGGTTCAGCAGCCGTGGGCTCGACCAGCTCACATCTGTGAGCAAAGTCCAAGAATCAGTCAACCCTCGCATTTCAAATCTGCACTGTTCAGGGGTAAATGTATTGACAGGTATATACAGAGCCCCACTGTGGGTCCCTCCCTGGCCCCTGGTCCTAGGATCAGTGATCAAAAGTTGACCCGAGATGTCTGTTCTTGGGCAACTCACAAGCAAATGTGGGTAAAAGCCATGATTATCATGCCCATTGAGACTTAATTACAAATGGCCAAAAGCAAGAGACGTACCTCTGGGACATTGTAAGTCTAGGATCTCTAGGAAAAGGAAGTTTGAGCCAAGAGCTGAAGGAGGAGGAAGGATAGGGAAAAGAGTGGAAGAGGGAGGTGGCCAGGCAGTGGGAATGGCACATGCAAAGGCCCTGAGGCAGGAGGGAACTTTGTTCACTCATGGAAAAGAAACTCGGCATAGCCAGGACCAAGAAAAGGATAAAAGTAGGAAGTTGGTCTGCAGAGAAGTGAGGCGGGGGAGGAGGAAATAAGTCACAAAGAGCCTGCTAGGACTAACAATGGTTTGGGTCTCTGGGCTCCAGACTGAATCCGCCATATACTATGTGGCTGGGAGGGGACACCACATCGGCAAGAATCTGTTCTTCTTTATACAGTGGGGGGTCAACAGGACTCCTTTGCGGAAGCATCACCATTTTATTTTAAAGAAAAATGCAGGCGTGAATGAAGACAAGTGGGCAGGCAGAGAGAAAGAGGAGGCAGAAGCACTCTATTTTATTTAGGTGTTCACCTTGGTTGTCTCCCCCGCCCCAGGTCTTGAGCTGGTGTCCTTGGGTTGGGTATGGACTGTGCCCAGTGGACTAAACCTCTAAGCCACCAGAGCTCACCAGAAACCTATTGTTTATCGTATGTATTCAATTCTCAGCTGCACTTTAGTCTTTATTTTTATTTATTTATTTATTTGCTGTTCTCATGTCCCCGAAAATCAGGGTGCGGCTTACATTCAGAGTTGACTAAATTTTACCTGAAAGGATACTTGCTATGTACCATAGATCTCTTATTAAATTAAAATTCTATCCATTTTATGAATCTCTTACTAGGTATTTAAGATTTTTTTAGTAAATAAATTTTTCACTCCTGGTGACTTCTCATTGTTAATTGGTTGCACTTGGCCAATAAATCTTACTATTTTTGCTATGTTTTCCTTGAGAGCTTCCTGAGAAAGTGGGGTGCAGCTTAGAACCGAATAAATACAGTGATTAGATACCCACAATGCCGAGCGAGCACGCTTTTCCTCCGAGGGGAGAGGAACCAGACCAGAGAGGCGGAGTGACTGACCTAGGGACACACAGCAAGCAAGTGGCAGAGGGTGGTTAGAGCCTGATTAATCTGTCTCTGCCCCAAACTCTTGTTGTCTCCTGAACTGGGAATAAGGCAGTGGCGGGGTTAAGATCAGGGAATGAGAACAGGCAGAAGGAGGCCCTGAGCTGGCCATCCTCATTAATTCCCTCTCCTTCAAATCAGATCAGAGGGAGGCACAGAGAAAAAGACCAGAGGAGCTGTGCGTGTGTGTGTGTGTGTGTGTGTGTGTGTGTGTGTGTGTGTGTATGTACGTGTGTAGCTATTTTAGGCAGCAAAGGGATTTAATTAAGAATCGAGTTCACCGTTTTCCCACTGCCAGGGGGTGCAGGGCAGAGAGAGGGAGTCGCAGTGGAGCTGACTGCAGACAGTGACACCAGAATAATGCAAAAGCCTCCGAGCCTTCCTGTGCTCAGGGGAGGAGGTGCCCCTGTCCTATTTGGGGCCCTGGTCATGCATCACAAAACCCAGTGGGCTAATGTTCTGTGTCTGCGGGCAGAATTCTTCCAGGACCTGAGTGGGAGCAAAAGTGGGAGGCTGTTTCCCTTGGGGATGGCAGAGAAGGCGTCTTTGAAACAGAGGGTGTGTAGATGGGAACCACCTCCTGAAGGTGATCAAAGGTCATGGAGCCCTCCCCTCCCCGCCTCCTCTAGCAGCTGGGTCTCTCTCCCTCCACCCCTTTCACCCTCACCTGTACCTCTCCCTAGGGCTCCGGAGCTCTGAGGCTTTTCATTCTTGCCTGTCTGTAGGATTTCAGACAGTTTCCTGCAACATTCATTCAAGACCCACAGTGGCGCAATCATGCCAGGTCAGAGACAGGCTTTTTTTTTTTTTGCCTGTGTGAGTTTTTTTTTAATGTGAACTGATACTGGAAACCAGGGGATTTCACACAGAGAGGGCAGCGGGGTGCCAGCCTCTGAGCTAACATCGAGGAGAGGACAGAGGCCCAGGGATCCAGGTATATATACAAGTCAATGACATTATTGGATGGTCACAAGGCCATGCAGGGGGACCGGCGAGATGGGGACATGGCTACGATAAAATGGGTGATCAGGGAGTCTGCCAGGCCAAGGAGAGGAAGGCACTTGGCAAAGGGAAGTGCTGGTCCCAAGGGAGAGATGGGTGGGTGCTCCGCATCGGTCAGGGATTTTGTCTGGAGGGCCCGGGCCTCCCACGGGGCAGGGGCATTGATGTCAGTGAAGACATCATCGGGGTTGAGTGGTGGGGGTTTTAACTGCTACACTGAATGGGAATGACTTGCAGAGGGCGCCACACAGCTTCTCTGTCTCCGCGCCTCTCCTGCTGCTCCCTCTGGGGTAACAGACAAGCCTAGGCCACAGGCCACAGTCCCACCTGCCCATTCACAGACTGTTTCATACCCCCCTGGGGGTGGAAGAGAGGCGATGACAGGGGAAGTAGTAGTCTGTACCTGACAAGATGGCTTTGCCGTCTGTGGCCAGGTAGATGGTTCAAGTTGGCTTTTTCTATAAGGATGTCTGTGGGTTCTCTGGGGGCTCCCGTGCTGGACCCTCCGGCTGTAACTCCTAAGATGGAATTTCTCTCTTTGGATGAGTGCTTTCTCCTCAGGCCCTGACTGGTTCATTGGCTTTCCCTCCATTCAATCCTAGATATCCCTTTAAGGAGATCCTCTCAGAAGAATGTGAAGTTGCTCCCAGTTGACCTTCTCTGCTGGTGGGGCCACATCTGATCCAGTGAAGCACTTCTCTACTCCTGGGCCTGAGTAAACATGAGTCTATTACATCATCATGAGAACCATCATCACCATCACCATCCTCTCATCATCTTCATCATTATCACTGCCATCTTCTTCACCATTATCCTCACTACCATCAGCATCACCATAATCAGTATCATCTCCTCTTCATCATTATCACCACCATCTTCATCATCATCATCATCATCCTCCTCATCATCCTCCCCATCATCATCACCACCATTATCATCACCAAACTCGCTATCATCTCCTCTTCATCATTATCACCATAATTATCATCACTATCTTCATCATTATCACCATCATCATTTCATCATTATTACCACCATCTGCAGCCTATCATCGTTATGATGTCCTATTTGTTATCGTCATCATCATCATCATCATCATCATCATCATTCTACTCAGTCAGGAGCTGGCAAACTCCTAAGAGGATCAGGTAGTAACAATCTTAGTCCTGGGGGGGGGGGTAACTTGGTGTCTGTCACAACTGCTCTACTGTGTCTTTGAACCCCTGTTTTGTAGTCATGGACCACAGGTAATGAAGTGGTGGGCTGCGCTCCAGTAGAATTGTATTTATAGAAACAGACAGGCTGTAGTTTGCTGGCTCCTGATCTAAACAGACTTTAGAAATGATATTTTCCTGACAACATGAGAATCTGGCATCCAGGCTGTCTTCCATCCCAGGACACAAATCCACCTTGTCACAGAAACTCAGTCCATGCAAGTGCTCCCACTTATGCAGATGAAGAGATGAGCAGTCATTTCCCATGTACCTAACACCCAACTTCAGCAATCACTGACATTCTGCCATTCACAAAGGAAAAGACTGAGCAGTAGAGGAGATAGGATCCAAGGAGTAACAAGAAAAAGGGGTTTCTAAGACACATTTCTGCTAGAGAAGCTGGTAGCTGTCTCTTTAAGTCATTTCAGAGGCTCTGAAGGTTTGAGGTCAGAGAACTTCTAGATCTTCAAATCCTAAGACAGAGATATTTTCTGACGCAGCTGCCCTGAACTTGTCTGACTTCCTAGAATAGCTGAAAACTGCCGGGATGTGTCTTCTTTGTAAACGAAGTGACTTCAGTGATAATCGCCATTGTCAGCAACTTGGGGCCACAGGAGTTCCGGGGGCAGCTGAGAATTTGAACACCAGACCCACCATCTGTGTGACTGGGGCCAGCACTTTGCCTTGTGAGCTCACTTTCACATCAGCACCTGGGTGGGTGATATCTGTTCTGGCTTGGAAAGGTGATTGCAAAGATTAAATGAAATCACCAGTGTCATGTTAGGTTTTCTTAAGTGACGTCAACTCAGTGGGAGTAGAAACGTGAAACTCTTGTTTTCCTTCCCTCCCTGCTTTCCGCCGTGTGTTGTTAATACTTTCTTCTCCATCCTTCATCAATAGTTCAGGCAGATGACGGATATTTATGAGTTACCATTCCCTAGACCCCACCCAGCTTGTTTTCTTTTGTTTTTTCTCCCCCTGTGAAGACACTAAGTGCTTTCCTTTAGTCATTCAACAAAAACACAGCAGCATCTGCTCAATGCCATGTGGCACAGAAATGAAGTGAGCAGGTCCCCTGCCATTTTAGAGCTGGGAGTCTCAGAGGGCAGGTTCTGCAGGGTCAACTGACCGGGGCCCTCAGATGGAAAAGGTCAGACTCACCTGGGATTACTAGGCAGGGCAGGATTGACACTCAAAATCATCCCAACCCTTTCCCACACCTCCCACTATAGAAGCAGAAGATAAGAAGGCAAAGAAGAAGAGATCTTTGTAATTTTGAGTCCTCTGCTGAGTGCAGAGTATTGGGACAAACCTATGTCCATGTCAGAGATGTTCCAGAACCTTCCACACAGAGGTCATCAAAGTGCCATATCAAGAGTAACTGACAGTCAGAAAATTGAGGGGACAAGCACAACCAGGGACCAAAGACATTCGTTCGCTTCCCTCCCCCTCCTCTTCCTTGATCCTACAAGAGGGGCCAGTGGGAAGTGCCTCAGATGATGGCTCAGTGATGACTCAGTTGTCACTCAGGGTCAGGGAGGAAAGAAGGACTCAGCGCAGACTACACCTTCTTTCCAACCCCAAGTCCCACAAGCCTCCAGTCTAGCAGGCAATAAGGAAAATAGAAGAGAGAGGGAGGGGGTGGAAATTAAAATCGAGAAGTTGTATTTCTAAACCAAGGAAACTGAACTGCTAATGATCTATGGTGTCAGCAAAGCGCCAAGCATCACCAAGTACAGACACTATAAATGGTGTCTCATGCAGACCTCACCACAAACCTAAACTAGTTAAGGTGAACTTCCCCAGACTAGACAATGCAACCAAGGGAATTAGTACTCACCTAGTTGTACTAGGTGGGGAAACTGGGGAAGAATTATGGAGGGGTTACAGGGGTCAGTGGTCCATCTCCAGTCTTCCATCTCTCTCTCTCTCTCTCTCTCTCTCTCTCTCTCTCTCTCTCTCTCTCTCTCTCTCTCTCTCTCTCTCTCCCTCCCATGTTTTCTCATCACACAAAATTATTTTGTATTATTTATCAGCACTCCACAGCCCCTTGAATGTGTACACTGGTTTTCTATGCTCCTGTAACAAATGGCACAAATTTGATGGGTTAAAACATCACAGATTTATTCTTTTACAGATCTAGAGATCAGAAGTCCAAAATGGGTCTCACCAGGCTAAAACCAAGGTGCTGGCAGAGCTCTAGTGCCCTAGAGTTTCTAGAGGACAGTCTTCATCCTCGCCTTCTCTAGTTCCGAAAGGACTCCTGCTTGACTTGGTGTGACCCTGCTACCCATCTTCAAAGTCCTCATGGGCATCATTCTGATACCAACTCTTCTCCTCCTCCTTTCACTTTTAAGGACCCTGGTGATGACATAAAATCCACCATGTTAATCCAGGGTAATATCCTCAGCTGATGAGTGAAACTGCTTCCAGTTGCCAGCTTCATTCCATGGTTCATATTAAAAAATATATTCACAGGTTGTAGAATTGGGATGTGGGTGCCTTTATTCGGTCTGCCCCAATCTCTTTTAGTCATCTCGAGGTTGACAAGTCCACACTGAAACTCTTGTTTTCCCCCCATAAATCAGCTGTAAACACACCCATTCCAGTTGGAGCTGAGGGCAAGTCCATCCTTCCAGTTGTGAAAGTCACAAAGACTAGAGTCCCCTCTTTCTCAGAGCCTGCCACCAATCAATAGTTACTCCTATTGATTGGATCTGTCTTTGGCCTCTACCCAGAATGTTCTCACTTTTCACCAGCCTGGGCCGTCATTTGATCACTTAGATGATTCTTCACATCTCCCTTTATCTATCCTTGCCCCTGGGAGCCAATTCCCAACAGGACAGACAAAGGGGTTTTTTAAAAATCTAGATCAGTTCAAGTCTCCTGGACAGTAGTGCCTTCACTTACTGATGGAGAAACAGGAATCAGAGAGATGGAGATAAAGTGCCTCTTTATCATTGAAAAAGCTATGCTAGGGGACTTGGCTTAGGTGTGAGAAAGGGTATGCTGAAACTTCCTTGAATTCAATTACCCAGACTTCCAGCAGAACCCTGCTAAGGTGGCCAAACAAGTAGATCAAAATATCCTCTTCCTGAAGGCAGGGGCATGTGAAGAAGAGCGGGGGAATCCATAGAACCAGCACCATCTCTCCACCTATAGGAGAGAGTCAAGGATGAGAGATGCCAAGAGTGCCCTGGGAATGTCCTCCCACAGGGAAACAATGCAAGTGGGGACTAAACGTTCCCTTTGGATTCCAACCAGTATTTTAGGATGAGGGAATTTGTTTTCCTCTATGAGGGCATTTAATTGCTGTACTAAGATTTATCTGGGGGGAGAGGTGAATATGGACTTGGAAGCATGTGTTTTTGAGGACACAATAGAGAGCTGACACTTTATAGCTGATGCCGAGGTCTGGGAGGCATTTTTCCGACATGGCCCCACCTCCTGGAAATCATGTGAGCTGTGATCCTCTCCCCTTGAGTGTGGACTGGATCTAGTGACTTGCTTCTAATGAGTAAAACATAGAAAACTGATGAAATGTCACTTTCAAGATAAGATTATCCAAGACTGACTTCCATCTTGTGTTCTCTCTTTCTGTTTCTTGCTGGCTCTGCTCTCAAGCGTGAGCTGATAAAGTAAGTATCATATGAGGAATATCCCTGTGTCATAGAACTAAGGGTGGCCTCCAGTCAACACCAGTGAAAAGCCGAGGCCCTAGGTTCAACAACTCATGAGAGACTGAGCCCTGTCAACAATGTCACATGAGTGAGCTTGAAAGCAGATCCTTCCCACATTGAGATTTGAAAAGGCTATGGTCCTGGCAGATACTTTATTGAAGCCTCTGAGGGACCTTGAAGTAGAGGCCCAGCTAAGTCAAGCCCAGGTTCCTGACCACCAAGCCTAAAATAATAGTGTTATTTAAATATATGCTTTGGAATAATTTCTTACACAGCAATGTCTAGCTCATACATTATTTCTTAGCGCTGTGCTTGACACATAACTATACATAAAATGGACGCGTTTCCTGTATTTGACTCCAAAACTACTTTTCCAGCTATCTTTCAAGGGTAGCTGAGAGAGATAGCTAAGGGAAGAGAAGTTTTCCAAATATCTTACTCTGATGGTTCTCAGCTATCTTTGAGTCTCAGAAAATAATGTTCTTTACCCTCTAGCTTAAAAGACTGAAAGTGGAGTGAACTAGATTCTTTCCCCCACTGTGATTTTACTGGTTCTGAACATTCTTCTCACCCCATGAATTTAGTTGGAACTCAAAATCAACCATAACTGAATAGCTAAGTAGTGCCAAATAAAAACTGCATTGCCCACATAGAAACAAGCCTCCCATTCTCACAGTTGCCATAGAAATCAAGAAAAGGTGACTAGTGCAGAAGTATTCTCTGGATCTTGGTCAAACAAACCCAACCATGATGCCAGGAGATTGCTCACATACAAAATCCTGAAGTGTCTTATTCAGATGAACAATTGCAAGAATGCTGGGGCTATTGGGGTCCTAGAAATGTTTTGGGTGAACTTATAGACAAATCATGCTGCAAAAGTGTCTTATGAGTTTACTTTTTAAGTCTAACAATTTCCCTCTGCGAGCCACCCCATTCCTCCCTAGGCTATCCTAGTGATTGCTATCAGCACTGGCTGCTCTGAGCCAGCCAGGGAAGTTTTGTTCTAGAACCTATTGGGAAAGAGAAGCACTTTTAAGTAGCACTAATAGAATGCAAGTACAGGATTGCTTAGGGCCGCCATATTGGAATAAAAAAAAAAAAACACAGGAAGAAACTGATTAGGAAAGGGAGAGAGAGAAAAGGAGAAAAGAGGAAGGCAGAGTCTCCATCATACCCATCAACATGAAGGACTCATGTATTTCTGAGCAGATTTCAACCCTAGACTTGTGGGTTCTGTGAGCAAACCAGTTTCATTTGTCTTTCTAGATTAGGTTTCTGTCATTTCTAAACAAAAGAGAGCTGTTATGAATTTAAATGTGTCCCCCAAAGGATATATTGAAGCTCTAATTTGCCGTACCTCAGACAGCACCCCTATTTGGAAACAGAGCCATTGTAGAGACTAGTTAAGTATCGATGAAGTCAGACTGCAGTAGGATATGTTCCAATCCAATATGGCTGGTGTGCTTGTAAGAAGATAAGTGAAGACATAGGGGGAAGCCACGTGACTATGGAGACAGAGGTTAAAGCAAACGCTCAAGCCTGCTAGACCGCCATCAGCCAGGAGAAGACTGAGGAGTCCACCAGAGTCTCTGGGAGCACGGCCCTCTGATACCCTGATTTTGGACTTGTGACCACTGTGAGCAAACGAATTTGCGTTGTTTTAAGTCACCCAGTGTGTGACACTCTGTAAATGCAGCAGTTCTGGGAACCCAACCCAATACCTGGCAGATGGGAACCTCTCATGAAAAGACATCAATATCTGGTTGCAGGGGCTGAGGTGCAGTTCTCCACTCTTTCTCTCTATTTAGCATGTGGCTCTCAGTAAGTTTCCTCATCTTGGTCATCTTGTCTTTTGCTTCTACAGTTCTATGGGCATCTTTTCAGGATAATGTTTGAGACAGAAGATAATAACACCTATTACTCAATGACCCTTTCCAGAAGAAAATTGAACCATTGGGGGAGCATGCTGAAGGATTTCAGGGGTTTTTTTAATAGAAATATTTATTGAAAGGTTTTTTTTCTCCAGGCTCCGCCGAGGAAATAATGCCAATCACACAAAAAGTTGAACAGCCAGGGCTTTATTGGGGTTTGCGCACCCGGACGAGGGTCTCTGGTCCGCAGAACGGGGCCGGTGAAGTCGCCCCCGAGCGAAGGGAAGCGTTCTCTTAAGCAAGAATTTCGCGGGCTTTATGCGTGGCCATTAGGGATTGGTTCTGTAACTCCAGGTGTTGGCTTTTCATTGGTGACTGGCCCAGACCCGGGTTGCCATGCAGATGTCCGCCTTGACCCGGGTCTCTGTTTCGGTTCCTTGGTTTGACGTCACCCACCTTTTCCCGGGCACGGCCGCCATTTTGTCCTTCTGGGCCACCATTTTGTCCTTCTGAGCCGCCATTTTGTTCTTCCGGGCCAGCCTGACATTTGTTATTTATTTTGTTCACTAGTCTATATTAATTTTTGAATCTGGAACGTACATCTTTGTTGGGATCAATAAAGAGGAAGCTTAGTTTAGATAATCAATGCCTCAGTGGGAGGCAGGGAGGGACAATAACCCAGGTGCCTGGAATGCTAGGCTGGGTTTTTGTTTCCCCCCCAAGCTCAGGAAGAAGTCAAGGGCCTGATAGTTAACTAAAATTTTTTAAATGTGAAATCATTTTGTGAACAAGTCCTTCCCTGGGAACTAGCCTGACACATCCCCGGCTATATTTCACCCCACACCCACCACCAGAGTTTCAGTGTCCTTTGTCACCAACTTTTCCCTTCTTTCCTTCCCTCCCTCCATAACCATATTCCTGTGTCCCGTTAATTGGAGTATAACCATCCTGTGTTTCTTTTTTTCTTTCTGACTTACTTCACTTAACATGTTCCATCCAGATTGCTGCAATGGACTCAGCTTCATCTGTTTTAACAGCTACCTTGAATTCCATTGAGTATATGAAAAAGACCTTCTTTTGACAGATGTTTAGGTTGTTTCCATGTTTTGGCTGTTGTGAACTGTGCTGCTATGAACACAGGGGCACAGATACTATTTTTTAAGGATTTCAGTTTTAAAAATGAAGATTCATTTCTTTTTGTTTCTGCCTTTTTCTTTTCATTCTGTGTTCATTTAGATTTCTGTGGTGCTTTTGTTTCTCTCACCTCCTATTCCCCTCTTCGTGTGATGGATGGCTGACAAATGACCAAGATTGTTAGACTGAAAGATTTCCAGAAAGGGGATTCATTTGCAAGTCTTGATTCATTTGGGTGAGTTACTTGTCAAAGACAAGACAAGGAAAATGGAAACACTTCTTCTCTTTCTTCATTTGTTTACTTATTTGCACAAACGCATTTCTCACTGTAGAATGGAATGGGAAGGGCATTCAGATAATTGGAACTCCTTCTGCGATGTCTTGGGGCGACCCCGGGAGGAGCTATGCATCTATAGGTATTGGTGAAAGAGAACAGCTGGCAATGATCATTTCCTGGGAGGATAAGAAGGATGAGGAAAGAGAGAACTGGCAGAGAAAAATGTTAAGATTATGGTGTTAAAAATGCAGTGATTCTGGAGATAGTAAACTGAGCAAAATTCCTCTGAGGATCTAGTCACCTTCTTTCAGTGCGAGTCACTTAAAAAAGAATATTATATCAAGTCGTATCTTTATGCTCTTGCCACTGTCTCTCCATGTCTTGAGTATTTTGCAATGGCAACAGCTGTGTGTAATCGACATTGTCAGACTCCAACGATATTCATACATTGTTCTCTCTTTTTAAATAAAAGAGATCCACATCGGCTACAATTACAATTTGGTATTTTCTTTTAGAAAAAGGCAAATGAATAAAAATGTGCCCCCCACCCCGGCTAAATATTAATTATTAGGGCCCTGTAGCTTTCTGAGACTGCTACCACAAAATACCAGGTAACTCAAACCACAGAAATATACTATCTTACGGTCCTGGAATTTAGAAGTCCAAGATCAAGGAAAGGTTGGTTCCTTCTCAAAGTTGTGAGTGACAATCTGTTCTCGACTTCTTTTTGGCTTGTGGGCGTCATCTTCCTTTTCACACTTGTGCTCCCTGGGTATGGACAACTGTCTATAAATCACCCCTTTTCGTAAGAACCCAGCTGTATCGGTTGAAGGTCCACCCTACTGATCATACTTTAATTTAATCATCTCTATAAAGAACTTCTCTTCAAAAAGGTTACACAACCTCCAGTGCTGGGGATTAGGACTCCAGTGAAGAGTTTGGGCAGGACACAGTGCAACCCGTGATGGTCCCATTACCCATTCAAGAAATCTTGCACATGAAATTCCCCAAATGTCAATGAAGAAGAAGTTGAAAGCAAGTGCACTTATCACGGATGGTCTTTATCCAAACAGTGAGTATGTGCTGAAGTCTTCTCGGTGAAGGGGAGTTGTGTATCCCTGGTTAGGGTGCACATTCTGGTCTATGGAGGCCTTACCTCTACGAGGCCCTAATTTCACACATGGCTACTTTACCGAAGTTTATGTGGGAAGCAAGAATGTCAGCTTCTGCCTTTCGAGTTATTATTGCTACACAGATGACCGAAGTGTGGCTCTTCCATGTTTAAGTAATTAACACCTTTGGTGGCTCTCTCCAAAGGGATATCAACCTGACTGAATATGATGGACTTTTAATTAACTCTTATTACTGGCAATGCAGGATTCCCCCAGGAGTGTGGGCTTATAGGGAGGTGTCCCATTATGTTGCTAAATATGATGTCACCTTGCTGAATGATGATGGGGAGTCCACACTCTGACTCTACCAAATAGAAAATGAAAATGACTCCAGATGGCTCCGAGGAATGATCCCCATGTGGCCGAGTTTTACCAAAGGGACACTGAGGTTGGGGAATATTCTTGTTCCTTCTCCACCACCTAGCTAAGCTAGTGTCATTCATTTCCTTGGTGGAAGCTATGCAGAGACTGCAGAGCTTATATTTGGTGTGTGGGGGTGAAGAAGAGACCCAGCTCTAAGAGCAATGAGAGATGTATTATTATCAACTTTAACAGAAAGAAAAGCTCAGCCAAGGAGAAGTGAAGAGGCTTGCCCAGCACACATGACTTGAAACAAAGAAGCCAGAATGGAAGCTTCAATTTGATGCCCCAGAGTTCTTTTGACCATAAAAGTCAGGTGAAAGTCCTATTGTGTCCATCTGCTCCATTTACCTTGGGTTTTCTTTGGAGATTCAGCATTCCTTCACTCTCCTCGTTTGTGACTCACAGGAGGCTGACCTCATTGACTTCACTCTAAGGTTGGAGCTGGATACATGACCCGACCCGGCCGATCCCCAGTGCCCGTGGTTCACGCATGAGCGTGTGCCTCCATCCGGATCAATGAAATCTCCCAGAAGAACACTTTCCTGTCCTGACTTTGGAACTGCTGGCATTCATCCTCACAGACATTTGGGAAGAGCCTGCCTGAAAATGAAAGAATCACAAGAGAAAACAGTCCTGGCTGATGTCAGTCCTCTCTAGACTTTTCAATGAAATGAGTCAATCTTTTTCTTTTTTGGCATAAGTTTGTTTGACTTGACTTTTCTCTACTTGTGCTCAAAGGATTTGCATTCACCCATATCCTTATAGCTTGGTGTCCAAAAGTCATGATTAGGTGGTGCCAGGGGACCAGCCTGATGGTCAGGGAACACCAGGGGCAAAGATGCTGAAACTCAGGTCGGCTGGAAGGTGGAGCCTTGAGAGTCCGTCTTGTTGTTGGAACAGGCTGACAGGCTGGGCTTCTGATGAGTGGGCATCCCACTCAGTATGGACCCCAATTTCACTTTAACTGGAATGTCTGAGTTGGGTGAAAAATAGTTTCATAGGTCCACTAGTTTTATTAGTCAGGGCTAGATCACTTCTTGTTGTCATAAGAAAACCTTTTCCTCCCCAAGTTCCAACTACCTTTCCATCGAAAATCATTAGCATGCTTGAGATGTCATTTAATTTCTAGGGTAGTACTGTCCGATAATCTTAAAAAGAAAAGAAAACAAAAAAGAATGGATATTCAAAGGAAATTCATGTATCTGTATTGATACAATGAATATGTTTAGAGACATGTGTTATATGTCTAGTTCTTTTACTTCGTTATAAGGCAAATAGATATTTTTAAAGTTTTTCATGTATGGTCTCTATCTTATTTATATTGTATTTTTATATTCCTTTTGGTGTTTAAGAAGATTCATTTCTTTATTTCATGATTGTCTTTATATTAGTGTCTTTGATAATACCTTTAGTCATTCTTCCCTTTAGATGATGTCTATTGGTGTCCCAGACAGAGCTCTTGCTTCCCTCCCCTCTCTCCTGTACCACCTACTTTCTTTTGTTGATACTTCCATTCTAAAGTGGATTGAACCTTCTGTTATTTAGTTTGTTAACTCCAAGTGATGTTCTTTGATTCTCACCTATACCCTTTAAGCACACAATGAACAGATTCCATTTTGTCTCTCACCTCCCCTTTCCCTTACTTTGGTCTTTACTGTTGCATTATTTGCATCATATCAGAGTATTTAACATGTGTATTCTGTCCCTCTTCTCCTATTCCACCTTGCTTCTTTCACCTAGGTTACACTTCATTATATTCAAGGCTTCCTAGCAGTCATTTGCCAAAGTTGGTTGGATAAAGTTTGCTATTTCTTAGTTTCCTTGGGAAGAGCTCAAGGGTACAATTGTGCCTTAGTTCTTACATATTTAAAATTGCTTTTTTTTTTTTTTTTCTAGTCTTGATTCTTGAAGGACAACTTCATTGTCTTTAAAAGCCTTGAGTTTCTTATTCTCTCCTCACTTAGCATATAGATGTTACTCTTGGTCTTTCTTGCTTTAAAGGTTACTCTTGGGGTAGCTAATGATAACCCAATAGTCTTCCTTTTGGAAGAGACTTCATTTTGTTTTCTTTTGTTTATGTCTGGAGATTCAGAAATACTTTTGCTTTATATTTCACGTCTAATAATTGTATCAGGATACATTTATTTTGTGTGTGGCCTCTCTTGGTCAATTTTTGCCAAGTACATGGTATGCCTTTTAACTTATTTTAACTCATCTTATTGAAGAAACATTGCATCATGACATTACACAGGTTTACAGGCATCATTACACAAGCATCATTACAAGTCAATGACTGTGTATAGTACTTTAATTTCATCACCAACAGTCCACTACTTTTTTCTCCATGTAACTGATTCCTTTTACCCAATTTGTATGTACTTCTCCCTTTTCCTTTCTTATAACGAGTAAGGTGATTTTTGTTTCATTTATTTTCATTTGTTTAGTTTCTTTATATATCACACATCAGTGAAATGATATGTCTTTCTCTTCCTACTTATTTCACTGAGCTTAATACCATCTAGGTCCATCCATGTTGTTGTAAATGGCAGGGTTTTTTGATAGCTGAGTAGTATTCCATTGTGTGTATAGGCCACTCATTTAGCTGATCATCTGTCAATGGATAGTCCCTTTTAATACGGAAATACAGGTCTTTCACTTCAGTATAATTTTCTTGAATTCAAGCTTTAAATATTAGTTACATTCTAGTGTTTTTTCTTCTCCTGGAATTCTAATCCCATGTATCTCAAATCTTCTTTACTGGTCTTTTATCTCTGTTAACTTTCTCTCTGATCTTTTGTATCTAGATGTGTTTCCATTTCGTAGCTTTTCTCATTTTATAATCTAGGTCCCTGGACACGTTTGACTCCTATGTATTCTTCTTACTGTCCTTTGAAATGTAATCTTCTGAAATGACTGTCTTTTTCCTCATATTTGCTTCGAAATGTCTCCATTTCCTTTCTACAGCTTTCTGGGAGTTTTTGTATTTCCATTCTGTGGTGTCCTTTCAAAGACAACCTGCTAATGTTTATGTAATTATTTTTAATTTAATCAGAGTATTCTGCTCCAAGTTTTCCTCTTCTTCTTCATGTGATTTTTTTTTTTTTTTTTTTTGTCTTTTTGTCTATGGGAAAGATTTTATTCTCATTTTCTGTCATTTTTCTTATAGCATCTTTGAAATCTTACTTCTTTTTGTTCATATTTGAGTCTGTTGTGATGAGGGATAGGAGAGAAGGGACTAGCAGGAAAACCTGGAATCCTTCCCTAGCAACCTGAAATGGGGACATGCCCCCTAGTTAGGCTTTATCCTGACCCCTGGGTCCTCCCAAAAGGAGATCCCTTCCCCCATTATAAGAGACTCCTTTTAACAACTTGCTCTCTTGCTCCTGTAACCCCAAGCTGCATGCATCACTTCTGTTTAGTTGCTTTCTAATGAACTTGCCACCTGGTGTTAGGACAAGGGGTCTCCCCTCGACGTCTTTCCAGGACAAACTCTGCACTCGCCAGTGCCAGGTGCCAGCATCATGTTGGATTTTCCAGAGCTGCTTCTTAACAGTGGTTCCTATGGAAACTCAGGGGAAGGTGGAGAAGGAGAATTTGGGGTGCCTTCCCAGTTTTTTGATTCAAACATTCTCTTTTCAGTTCCTGCAGTGATGGGTAATGTTTTGAATCTATGGCATCTCTGTGTTGAGATGTGTTTCTCCAGAAACTTTCATTCTCTTGCACAGAATTCAGGTGACCAACCTCCCCAGCTGGTCTGGGAATGGGAGGTAGAACCAGGCCTCTTGTTATTCCCAGAAGTATTTTCATGCCTCCATGCCTTTGTTTAATCTGTTACTTCTGCCTCGAATTCTCATTGCGTACTTCTCCATCTGGAAAATTTCTATGCATCCTTCACAGGTAACTCAAATGTCAGCCTTCTTTAGGAAGCTTTTTCATCCTCAGCACCCCACCCCCGCCCGCCCCCCACCTTCCCCTCACCTCCAACTTACTCTGTCGTGTTAACACATCTCTCCTTCTGCTATGCGACACACAGGCTCCTTTGGCTGAAATCCCCACACTCCAGTGCTTTTTCCACTGGGTGTAATATATCTATATATATATATACCATCTCTGTTACTAAGACCCTAAGGTCTTTAAGATCACAGAATGGATCTCATTTGTCTTTGCACCCTAAGCACCCAGCACAATGCTTAGCATAGAGTAATTACCCTCCACCCTTTGTCAAATGAGTAAATAAAGCAGTTTGTGTCAGGCCTGCCTCTAAGACAACTCCACTCGCCATTCACAAAGACGCAGCTGACATTGCACACTCAGGGGCCTCTCGTTAGGAAGCGCTGGGCTCTTAGAGACGGTTTCATTCTTTTTTTTTTTTTTTTTTAGGAAAACAATATGATGTTTCCTTAGTGCTCCCCAAAGCACACCAAATCAGCATACTAATCACCCTGAAGTGCCAACTGAAGCTGCCAATTTCATAAATTTGCATATTTTCTAATCAGCTCCTCCTTCCCCCCCAGCACCCCCCCAGCCCCCATTAGCTATTCTTGGAAGAGCTGTACTCCCTCCGTGTTGCTCAGACTGCCTTGATTTTTATTTCGCTTTGTCAAGACAGTCTTGTGAGATGATCAATTAGTCATTGCCAATTTCATGCGTTTACGCTCTATGCGTTTACACCTTATATTTATGCAGCCCCATTCTCCCGCCATTCTGGCTCCAGATGGCCTGGCAATACAGCCTGGGGTAGGGAAAGGAGGGGAGGCTTTTTCTCTCCCCCTCCTCCCACGGTTTCAGCTCCAGCCCCACTGCCAGGTTCCAATGGCCAACCACCCCCTAGCAAACGTGGCTGCTTCTGGGAATTACAGTCGCTTAGGAACCGGGGAAGCAGGAGGGAGACAGTGGAAACTGAGAATCAGGGGGTGCACTCCAGCCAGCAGCCCCAGAGAAAGCCACAGTGGGACAATATTGTGATATATTTGCAGATAGGTTTTTCTTTTAAAGGCTCCTTCAGGCGGGGGCCCACAAATGCCTCAAGAGAACACCAATGCAATGGAACAGAGGAACAAAAGAATCCCGTCTTCAGATTGTTGTCAAAAGCGCCAAGGCCTGGTGACAGATGAAAATGATTTGCAAGAACATGTTATGAGGCCAAACTAGCACTTCTTGACTTTCGAGCAAGCACAGCTGAGATAGAGATATAAAATGAGGACTAGGGTGAGTGGCAGGTGAGGGGATCAGAGACAAAGATGTTGTTTGTCCTTGAAAAAGCACCCCTATGCTTCCCATCCAAGACTGAACCCCAGGAGAGGCCACAGAAACCCTGGGTGAAGTGGGGGCTACCTGAATGTGGACAAGATCCGTTCCTTGCTGTCTAGAGGAAGCACGGGGAGGTGGCAAGCTGGCTTAGCATCTTGTCTCCCGGGCTCAGTAGATTAGACACGGGGATGTGTCTCCTGATAAAGGACAGCGATAAGCACTCAGCATTCAGCATCTCCTGTGACCAGAAGCTTTCCTATTCCCATGAGAGAAGGGCATGGGCCCTGGAGAAAATGAAGAGCCAGGACTTTACCAAAGACATGTGTGGGGAGGACCCACCAGAGCAGAATTGGCCAACTCAGCAACAGAGGACTCACTCTCCATACCGCCAGGGCCCAACACAATATCTGGAAACTCAGACACACAGAGGGGCCGATGGAGAAAGGGAGACCTTGGCTTGACTGAAGAGATGCTAAGGTGATTGAGAACGCTGGACCCAGCTGTGACTCCCTAGAATGGACTGGAGAATGGAGCCTGGAGATACAGTAAGGCTAGTGGTAGAGAAAATAGAAGAGACTATACCTTGTACATCTGTTTAGGCCTAGGATTTGTAAATGTTCTGTACCCGAATGAGCAAAAAGTACAGGACTTTGTTTTAAAGTTCCTGTGAATCCCAGATTCCTAGAGGGAAATGTAGAGATCACTCAGAACAACTACATACTTTTTGTATCTGGACACTTTATGCACTAACTCGACCAGGGTCCCAAAGCCACTGATGAGGACAGCAGGACCTCCTTGGCCTGCATGCTTTCCAATGTCATGTTCGGTCATATTAGGAATGTTAATCTCATTTTTCAGTATGTATCCACACCAAGGCATTTTGCAGCAATACTTTAAAAACTCTGTAGGGTGTGTGTGTGTGTGTGTGTGTGTGTGTAAGAATATGTGTTTATGCAAGAATAATAAAAGGCCAGAATGGCGAAGAGCGTCTGGGAGCAGAGAGTCTTAAATTTGTGTAGATGGTGGAGTCCCCGCCATTCGCGGGTCCTTCCCAGAGCGCTGTGATAAAGGTACGTCTGGACCAGGGATAAGATGATTGACAGAAATATGATAATAATTGCATGCTATTTGTAAAGCTTATGTAGTTAATTTCCAGGCTATGAGAGACAATGAATTATAAAATATAAAAAGGAATGATCAGTTGAAGCCCAATCGGCTTTTCCCAAGTTTTCTCATTCATTGTGATTTGCTCTGTTTGTATCCCATCTGTCACTTATGCATCATCTCAGTGAAAAACCGGCATGAAGGGTAAGAAGAAACTCAATAGAAGGAGTGATGGCCATTGTTTTCACTTGTATGTCAAGGTGAGAGAAGGGCTAAGGGAGGGAAAACAAGATGATTTGATTTTGGAAGCAATTTGATTTAATTTTGTAAGTGTTCACTGAGCACCAATGTTAAGCCAGGAACTCCAGTAGGTACTAAGGAATCGAGAAGACCAAGTGTGGTCTCCATCTTGGGGAACCATAAGTCTACATTGACAATGGTTTCAGGTTCAAAACTCTGCCATCCTGCATGACATAGTCTGTCATGACTGGGGCGTTCTACAGCGTCTGTGGGTAGATGATGACCTGAGAGAAAGAGAAAGAATATTATTCATGGACAGTAAGTCCAGACTGAGTTGCAATGGAGTATCATTTGAGACACCAGGGAAGGACTACTTCCCTGTATCTACATAAAATCTTGGGACATGGCTCTTCCTTTGAGGTCTAGATGTCAAATGATGACTCCACTTGTTCTGAAGGACGCAACTTTGAGCTGGAGGGGAGAAAGAACTATGCAATGTTAGCAAACAAGCAACTCTGAAGAGCTTTATAATCAAGTTGTATAGGCTTAGTTCTCTACATCTTCAAATGGATATTTATCATTTTATCTTCACTCAATCAAGACACATTGGTTGAGCTCTTACCAGAGTTGGGTGCATCCCTCGCCCCTTCTCCCATGTTGTTGAACATGTTTGAAAACAAAAGCTGACATTCCTTTTGTTGGCTTTCTGCATGTCCACAGACAAGTAGGGAACAGAGGCAGGACTGTTCTTAACAGTGTGAGCGAGACATTTCCATACCCTCACTGGGCAAATCTGGCTGCTTCCCATGCAGGCTTCCCAGAGCTCCCTCGCTGGGTCTAACGTGACCTCGTGAAGAAGCTGCCAGGTGCTTGTGCTTTAAAGGACAGCCTTGAGTTTCTCGAGAAAGCTGTACAGAGGCTGTTAATGAGATAACACTGGATTTGAGGACAATACTTGGCCTATTTATTCACAGGTGAGCCACTGGCCTCAAGGAACTCAGTTAGCTAGAGAGATGGAGAATTGAAGAGTGACAGGGAAGATGCAGGGTGATTATTCCCTGCAGTAGAAGGTTGGATCCGTTTCATCTGGTGAGAGGTATAAACATTTCTTAAAGGAGTTTATATAACTAAGATGGGTTCTGAAGAATGACTAGGAATTAGTCAAATAATATGCATATATATGTATATGTATATACATATGCATATACACACATACACTTATATGTGTGTATATACACAATGTGTATATGTATATGTATATTTATGAAGGGTATTTCTAGCAAAAGGAACAGCATTTGCAAAGGCTCAGAATCATGGGACAATAAGGTGATCTGAAGTAGCAAGGAGTATCTAGGGAAGGATAGGGCTCCTGTATGGCTTTCCCACTTGGCAGACCACCCCCAGCCCCTGTAAAAGTAAAGGTTGGCCCAGATGACCCTTCATAGAACCAGTGAGAGTCCAGCTGACTCAGTCTTTCCACATCGGATCAGATGCCTTCTGTGCCTGATTCACGTGGCGCAGAGAATACATGGAACGCAAGACAGAGTCTCAGCTTTCAGGCTGCTCCCAGCCTAGGAGAAAAAGCAAAGCAACAAATGAACCAGTGTAAAGTGAAGCGTGCGCAGAGCTGGGACCAGAAGCAGTGGTTCTGACAAGAGTCCCAGAGAACAAGAGCTGTTGCCCCCGGGGACAGCTACAATCCACAGCTGTGTTTTATTTGGACCATTCTTTTTTCACATTAAAAAAATGTAATTGTCAATATTTTTGAAAAATGAGCTGTCCAAGATCAATGTGCATTTCAATTCTCTCCTGAAAAATCAAAATGTTCCAACATGGCCTGTGAGTTTGCCCAGAGCTGCGTGGCAGGGCTCCCATTGGGACAGGGTACATTCTGTCCGGGTCACATCATCTGACTTTTCTTCATTCAATCTCATTGGCAGTGTGGCCTCTGAAGTCACCTAAGGTCCCCAATAATACAAACCTAGCCCATTGCTTGACACATACTAGCCCCTCCAGCAATGGGGGACTTACAGTAACAATAACAGAGATCACTGTCTCCTGTGTTAGTCCCCAACTGTTCTAAATACCTCTTGTGCCTCTGACATTCTGATGGCCTCTCAGGCTTTCACTCAAACATCAAATTCTCTGGTGTCAGAGTCCCTCAGAGACTCATGGGCTGGTTGCCACGAGGGAGGGAATGTAGGAAAGTCTTCATGCTGGAGCAGCTGCCTGCCCCGCAGAATCCAGCAGGGAAGCAATGACTGCAAAATAAACTCAGCAGCAGCAAAGACCCACGCTTCTCCTTGCAGCAGGCAGAGCACAGCTCCAGCCTGGCTGGCATCTAATTGTAGCAAATGAGCACATTTCTAATAGAGCCAGACATGGTGCCAGGCTTGGGCCCCATCCTTCCAGACACCTGTTTTGCTCCATCTTCTTCTGCTAATCAGTGTCCCTGGGGAGACGCTTAGCAATTATGGCTTTGTTACCACACTGGGGATTTTTATTCCTCCTTATCCCAAGCCCCCTGAGTGTCTGTCTGGATCCCACAGTCACCCCCAACAGCTGCTTCGCTGTGGTTTTAGGAACTTCGACATGGGGTGGTGCAGTCCCCTAAGTGTTCCGTTGGTGCTGCGCAGGATGAGTTCAGAAGTTACCTGGATGAACGTTTTCGGACCTGCACTTACTTCACATGTGTTATGAACTCAGCTGTGATAACCCTGTCCCCAATTCATCTGTTGAAGCCCTGACCTCACTGTGGCTATATTTGGAGAAATAACTTTTAAGAGGCAGTTAAAGTTAAATGAAGTCATAACAATGGAGGTTAAATCCAATAGGACTGGGGATATTAGAAGAGGAGAGACACGCGGTGGCGCATACGCAGAGGGAAGGCGGCTGTCTGCAAGTCAAGAAAAGAGGCCCCACCAGTATTAATCCTGCTAGCATCTTTCTAAAAAAATTTCTTGCGTTGAAGGAACGTTGCATTATAATATTATATAGGTTTAAAGTGTACATCATACTAAAGCCACCTCTGTGTATAATGCATTACATTCACCACTGTTTCAGCCAGCATCTTCATTCTGGCCTTTCAGCTTTCAGAACAGTGGAAAAGTAAATTGCTGTTCATCTGTGGTAATCTTTTAGGGCAGCCATCTAATACCAGGTGTACCAGGAAAAACAGATAATAGTCACGTCAAAAATTATATTGGTCATGGTGAGGCTAAGGTTTTGAGTTGAAGAAAACTGCTAAGCAAATACTAGATAGAACATAGAGATAGAAGAAATGGCAGTACATTGCAAGGATGCTAGCCAACTCAATGAAGATTAGGCATCAGTGACTGAGTGGAAAGGAGGCTTTGGAATAAGAGAGGCCCAGGTTTGAATTTCAGCTTTGTCCCTTATACGTGAGACTTTGGGAAAATCAGCTTCCATGTAGTCAGATCCCCATTGGTCAAAAACAGACTATAGAGCTTTGTATTTTAATTTTCTTTTCTATGTCTGTCAGCACTACATCTATGAGCCCACCAAGGACCAATCCTTGATCTGTGTCACATCCATGTTCCTGGGGCTCAGGAACCTGCCCAGCAGCTGCCACTTTCAGGATGGCAAGGAGAGAGGAAGGACACAGGCCTCTCAGAGACCAACCATGTGCCCTTGGGAAAGTTATCCGATCTCTCTGAAATTCGGATTCGTCACCTCTAAAATAGAGGTGATTGCCTGCACCGTAAGGTTTTGTTTTGAGGATTAAATGAAACAATTCTTATAAAATACTTAGCATAGTCTAAGAACTAAATAAATGTTTATCATTATTATTAGTTCTGTGTCAATCCCAGTGATCAAAGGAGTCATTGGATGCTTAGTTAAATGGGATGAGTAATTGGTTGATGACTAACTGGGCAGATGGATAGATGTTTGGATGATTTGTTAGAGAGATGGATGGATAAACGAATGAATAGATGGATGAATGAGTTTTTCGATTAATGAGAGTGTGTATATTTACAAATGGATGAGTTTATTGATAGTGGATGACGGAGGGTTGGACGAATGGATGAATGTTTCAACCATTGATTATATACATGTGTGTGTGTGTATATACGTACATATATACTTATAGGCATATATATTAATGCATACATGAGTACATGGTGGATGAATGGACTTGCTTTTTGAAAGAGGAATGTTCTGTAGGATGATGGGTAGTTGGATGGATGGATGGATGGACTGGGCTGATTCATTTGAGCCATCATTTGCTTCTTTGCAGAACCCAGCCTCCAAGATAATGACCAGGACATCAGGATAGACAGTGAAAATGGTCTTGGGAATAAGAGTTTTAAGTGGCCGTTCAATGGCAGTTTGGTCCTCCGAGATGCCTGATGATGGATTCATGCCATCATCTTCTTAAGACACTGAAGCGAGAGGGCTGTTGTGTGTCAGGGGCTCTGGCGTTTCCCATGTTCCTGTCAACCCACCTTTCCCTCTCTCATGCACATTTGCTCCTAATCTGATAAGTCAAAACTTCTTGAGCAGCAATCAGACCTGGCCCCCAGGTACAGTGTTATTTGCAGACAGACCCTGGGTAATCTATCATACCTTCTTAATTACCAAGTGCTGCCCTGGAGATAATGAGCCTCTCTGTGGAGTCTGGGCAGGTGGTGAGTCAGGCTGGCAACCTGCCAGGAGAGTTGTTGCCACAGGAATTTCATCAGATGCTCCAGTTTCCCTCCAATAATCCAGGGTTCTCTCAGCATCTCCAAAAGGGCCAGGTTCTCAGCGGCCAGGTGTTTGTGACTTTGTCCATACAGCCTAGCAGCAGGGTGGGGCGTCGGGGTGGGGTGGTTGGGGGCAGTCACAGTGTCCAGTGAGACTGTGGATCAATGCTCATGAGCACACAGAGTTAAAAAACTATGCAGCCCATTACACACACCTGTTCTCTCCCACCCCATTTCACGAATTGTCTATAGTCACAGCTCAAGAATCCCACAGAAGCATTTTTGTGCCGTGGGGACAGCTTCCAAGCACATTCACTCCCCAGAGGCTTTGGAGTTTTCTTTGGGAAATCACGTGTGTCAATGCTCTTTCTTTTTCCTTCTGTGTCAGAGGTTGCAACACTCTACCCAGAGACTGGGTTTGGAGGCAGGCCAATAAGATTTCCAACTCTTGGGATCTCGGGCTGGTGACTTAGTGCTTCTGAATTCCTCTTTTCTTGTCTCTGAAATGAGACAAATAAATACTTTCTCATAAGATTGTTCTAAAAATAAAATATCGGCACGCCCTGGTGGGGTCATGGATGGGAACAGTCCACATACATCCCAAGGTCCCAGGTTCATATCCCAGCACCAGGGGAAGTAACTAAAAAGAACAAGTAAATAAATAAAATGCAACTTCCTCCTCTCTCTTCCAGCCTGCCTACTCACCTTCATTTCTGCCTGCACCTTTCCTTTAACAATAAATAAATGAATGAACTAAAATGAAGGCATGCCAGGGTGGAGGAGCAGCTGGGTCAACTGCCTCTGACTGGTCCACATATAACCCAAGGATTCGTTCACATCTTGGGACTTGGAGGAAGGATCAAGATGAACAACTAAATAAATGAATGTGCTTGTTTCTCTTTCTTCCTGCCTGCCTGCCTTTGCTTGCCTTCATTCCTGCCTACACCTTCAAAAATAAAATGAAACTCTACATACCTGTGTGCTGCTTTGCTCACACTGAAAACTTGTAAAAAAAATACTTAACTGCATAGTGTCATTCATATATCTGTGTGAATGTATGTGTGTGTATATAGGAAGGGAGAGGAGAGAGAAGCATTTAAGGGAGGAAAAAAGCAAGCAAGGAAGGAAGGAAGGAAGGGGCAGGAGAAGTATTTAATGAAGGGAGAAAGGAAGAGGAAGAAGAAGCATCTTTAATTAGTTGTTTATTTTGGTTTTTCACTGTGACCCTGGGTCACACAGTTCCTCAGGCTTTACCTGGTCCTTGCCCCAGCCTCTGGCTTAGTGCCTGAGTCACCAGGGCGTGCCTCATATATATACACGTATATTCCATTCTCAAGGATAGAACATTTCATTCCCAATTAAATATGATGTTTCTGAAATCAAACACACACACGCACGCACACACGTGCATTTTAAGGAAATGCGCAGGCAGGAATGAAGGCGAGCAGGCTGGCGAAGAGGAAGAAGCATTGTATTTATTTTATTTAGTCACACATCTCGGTTGTTCACCCTAGTCCTGGGATGTGATCCCAAATCCTGGGGATGGATGTGGACTATGCCGGCCAGAGGCAGCAGACTTTAACCGCTAAACCAACAGGCCATGCCTGTTTTTGATTTTCGAAACTTTTGATGTTGTGGGCTGAGTGACTTCACTGGAGGGGAGTTAGTTTGTAGATGGTGGACAGCCACCTGTCCACCTCCTCACTAGGAGCCAGGAAGTCACTCCTCCCCAGCTGTGACAGCCACAGGTGTCTCCGGGCATCACCAGATACCCCTGGAGATAAATTTGCCCAGTTGGGGACTACTGCTCTTCAATCATGAAGCCTCCGTTTTGGGGGAAAAAATTAAAAATAAAAATACCTGGAAACCAAAGTCTGGGGAATGGCCAGATTGAGTTGGGAGGACAATAGTACATCAGGAAAGGTGTCTGGACTTCAAGCTTCTAAGTGGCACCTGGGTGTTTCCAATCTGGAGAAACCAAGGACGGACAGGTGACTCCTCACAGTGCATGTCAGTTGTTCCCTGTGATCTGGTCCTGAGCTCTGCTGCTGACCCTGAAGCTGGAGGTGACCAGAGGGCCACCTGTGGGGAGGACGCTCCCTTATCACACGGCTCCAAGCTCAGACTCCCCCTTACAGACCCCTGTCTGCTTTCACCCCGGGAGACTGAAGATTTGAGGCTTTGATCTCCCCTGTCTCTATTTTCTGCAGGAAATCAATGGACCCTTTCCCTTCCCCCAAGTGTCCTGTACAGTTTGCATTTGGCGCCGCGGCACTGGAACCAGAAATTTGGTAACAACGTCAGAATCAGATGGTTGGTTCACTGGAAGAGTCCAAACAGCAATTTCTTAAATGTTTCCAGAATTCAGTCTTGGAAAAAATTAGGTCTTGGAATTAAATCAGGAGTTGCCACATAGTAGGATGCTCAAGAAACAAGTTTCAAATAAATAGAGAATAGAACGGTTGGGAAAAGTATTGCCACTTTTTAATTTCTTTTTTACTCACAGAAATAAAACAAAGCAAAACCCCAGTGGTGATGATGCTGACTGTAATTAGTGTAATCATTATTTTGCTCATTTACCATTGCCTAGTTCAGCCGCTGTAGTAAGTGGGCTGATCTGGAGGGAAAGGACGGAGAGGGGAATTTTTCACTCTCTCCTTATTGAATCCTCCCCGCCCACCCCTCCCAATGCAGATGCCATTGGAAGGTGACAGCAGAAAAACACAGCCAGGAATAATTCACTCTGCCTAATTTCACACTGTTTCATTTTCTTTATGAGATACTAATTAGCACATGCATGTTATTTAAGGGCCAGAAAAGAACTCTTTAAAGTCAGGTAGAAGACCTGTTTGTTAAATAAATAAAACAAAAAAAATCTTTTCCCTTCACCAAAAAAACAAAACAAAACAAAACAAAACAACCCAAACCTTCAGAAGCCCCTCTTCTTAGCTCTGGAAGCTTCCCAGGGTGTGAAGTTCATGGAGAAATCACCTTCAGGGTGGAGAGAGGGTGGAAGACAGTCAGGTAGATATTTCCGTGGCTCAAAACATCCTCGCTTTGGAGAAATTTGGGCACTTGGGAAGAACTGAAATCGACAGTGGCTCGAACGTCCAAGATAATTTATTTTCTTGGTGGGGCTTGTGGGGTCCTGGGTTAAAGCTTAATTGCAGGCAAAGGTGCCAGGGAACACCTCACTTCATCTTGTGCATATATTTTGGGGGGAGAGGGCCAATCGCACAGATGTCTGTAAAATGGCTATCCGAATGGCACCATCTCACAGAGCTGTGGCGAGGGCTCCGGGAGACGAGAAGTGTCTTACCCACTTGGTTTGCAGTCTGACTAAGGGAAGTGCTGTCACCTCCTTCCTACCTCACTGCTGTTTTTCTTCTGCCACAGCCCCTGTCAGAAGTTCCTGCTGGCGTCCACAGCTGCCTCCAGCCCTGCAGGCAGACATAGAAACAGGTCAGAGGAGCAGGATCAGCCCTCTGGGCTTTCTTAACCCTGCCTTACCTACACCTCTGTCAAGAGCCCGCAGGGAAACCCTGTGAGTTTGCCAGCTATTGCCCTGCCCAGACCTGACTTTCCAGTGACCAAACCAAACTGACAAATAGTCTTAACTATCAAGCAGAGAAGGAGCACATTGTGGGAATTAGATGTGCCTTCATCCAGAGACAGCTATGTGGGACTGAGCCCCAAACCACTTCATCAACTTGCCCAGCGTGTGACTGCCACGTTTTCTTGTTTTATTGGTCTCATCTCAGCTGATAGTGTCACAGCTCTCTTCACCGACAACAGCCAAGCACGCCCTCTTTTAGAAGTAGTGAAGGCAGCTTTATTTTGCATGGAACCCAAGTTACTTATTTGTAATTTCTTCACATGGGCAATACATTCAGTCTGCTAAACACATATTTGCAAAATGCACGTAAGACTTCATTCTCAGGTAATAAAGAAGAGTCCTTTTATCTGGCTGGTAACTTATTCGGCTGTCTTGCAACATTCCAGCCCACCCTGACTGCAAGGCACCTCCACGGTGGCAGCTAGAAGCTGGGGACACAGATTTTCTTCTACAGGAGTGTCCCCAAGTCTCCTTTAGTATTGACTTTAGTGGGTGTTTGGGTTAACAAAGCTACCAAGTGCAAGCAATAGAACATCTGGGGATCCACCTTCTCAAACAAGAAGGTGGGCAGTGCAGGCTTGGGGCTGCATTTCTCTGTCTTTTCCATTTTCATTGTTCCCATCATGGCTCACGGGCACATCACTGCAGAGTGGCAGGGAAGTCACTTCTCCAAGTGTCATGTCTAGGTTCAAAGAAGGAAGAAAAGGGAGAGGAGGGATGCCGGTCCTCTTATGTGGAAAGCAGCACTTTCCCTGAAACTCACCAGCAGATTAATATTTGCATCTCATTGGTCAGAGACCTGCTGTGGGCTGTCCCATGACACTGAGAAGTGTGGAACTTGCATCTGTGGGTGAAAGGAAGCAGGAGGTGAGTCAGGCAATGTTATAGGGTCACAGGATAGGGTATTACAACACACCTCCATCCCCAGAGCCCTTGATCTGCATCAGAATCAGGAGCATCATAGCAATGGCGATGCCTATGATGTTAGCAGCAGCCAATATTGCCAGAAGATCCTATGACTGTTTTTCTCCCCATTGGCATCTCACAGTTCTTTGCAGTTGGTTGGTGTTTAAAAAAATGAAAAGCCCTGCTCTAGAGACCTTGCAAATCATGACTGAGAACAGAATCAGAAGATCAAAAGTCGTAAAAAAAAAAAAATTGGATAGAAGCAGGTCTAGAGCAAAAATCTCTTGGTCTGAACGCCCTGTGTGATGTGGAATCACAGGACCAGCTCAGGACTGGGAGGAAGCCAACTGGGAATCACATCCCAGCTCTGTGATTTGGGGCAAGTCACGGAATCTCTCTGTGCCTCCTGTTCCTTTTTTGCTCAATGGGACTGCTAATGCCCACCTGGCAGAGGCTGTGGGTGGACGTTTGTCAACAAGACAATAATGCGGACACTTAATAAGTGAAAGACGGACATGTATGTAACCTTCGTCCCGCTCCTCCCCAGGAGGCATGACCCCAGGAAAAAAATAGTGCATGTATTAGTTCAGTGAAAAAAATATCTTCATGAATCTCAGGTAAGTTGAATCCACAACCAAAAATCCCACATATTCATTTTTCCCACTTTTAGAGTGGAGAATAACTCTTTTTTCCCTCCTCTTTATTTAAAATGCGGTAGAATCACTGTTGACATCTGCCTAGAATTTTATGAAGTCAGTGAACTGCAATTCCCCCATTGAATTCTGGAAGGAATGTATTTTAGAAGTCAGAGCAACTAAGTTAAACAAAAACAAATATGAGCCCATTCCATTGCACAATCTGTATGTATTTGCTGGATATTTCTGTGTCTTCAAAAGAATTAAAGAGCAATCACACATTGTTCTTCAAGCAGAGCCGGAGTCCACAGAGAGCTCCACTTTGGAGAAAGCTTTAGAGTCTTCCAGCTGGAAATAACCTCAGGACAGCTCATTTGGTCTCCGGTCTCATAACAAGAAGCTCTGCGTCATTTCGTGGTTGGTCTTTTAGCCTTTGCTTGAATACTTCAGGGACAGGGAACTCACAACCTATCAAAACAATACATTCCTTGTTAAATAATTTTATTTGCTAGGAACTCCCCCTGAAAAGGCACTAGACTAAAACTAAGATGAACTGAAGTTCTAACCTCAGCTCTGCTACTTAGTGGTTCAATGACCTTGTCTGAGGCGAGGCAGTTCAATTAACCAGAATCCTTTGTGCTGCAACAGCCCTTTGGACGTGCCCAGTTTTCTCATCTCTCCCATTTAGTCTTCTCTTCTCTAGGTCACAAATGCATCACATTTTTAATTTCCTCTTCTATGACCCTGTTAGGGGCTGAGTAGTTGTTCTCCCAAGTTTGCCTGTCGAGACCTTAATTCCCAATGTTAAGGTATTTGGACATAGAGCTAGTGGGAGGTGATTAAGCTTATATAATGTCAGGAGGGTGGGGCTCTCATGATGGAATCGTTGTCCATATAAGAAATGACACGTAGGAAGGAAAGAGTGTAAAGAAGCAGGAAACTTCGCCCTACTGGTTGGAATGTAAACTGTTATGGAAGCCAGTCTGGAGATTCTTCAAAAAATTAAGAATGGAAAAATCTGAGGATTCAGCACTTCCACTCGGGGTATGTACTTGAAGACTGTAAAAACACTAATTCAAAATGATTAATGCCCCCTTCTATTTATTGCAGCATTGTTTTCAATAGCCCAGATAAGAAGACAATCTAAATGCCTGTCAATAGATGAATAGATAAAAAAGATAAAAAAGATAAAATACATGGATAAAAATAGATCGATAGCTATCTATAGCTATAGATATCTATCTATAATGGAATACTATGCAGCTATAAAAAAGGATACAGTGAAGCCATTTGTGATAACATGGATAGAACTAATAGGTAATATGCTAAGTGAAATAAGTCAGAGAACAAGAAAGACCATATGAGTGAAATCATAGGAGGAAGATAGATAAGCAAAACAAAAATTAGTTCTTATAGGGGTAAACCCCTGTGGTTCAGGCATCTGAGATACTGGTCTATGGCCCATGTAAAGACCAAGGACCCAAGTTTGCAACTCAGGAGGAAAGATCTAAATAAATAAATAAGGATGACTCTTCCTTCTTGCCGTCTCCCTCCCTCCCCTCATTTCTTCCTGAAAAAAAGTTCTTATCATCTAAGAACTTAGGTAAGAACAAAATGGTGGTTACTGTAGAGGGAAGGGGAAGGAAGGCGGGTCAATTGCATGGTGGTGGATTGAAGCCAGACTTTTGGTAATGATCATAACAAATGAGCATAACGTAATCTCTACTGATGTCAAATGATAATGCCGTACACTCGAAACCTGTACAATGTTTGAAACCTATGCTTGTAACCTATTTTGACAAAAAACATTTTCAAAGGAGAAACAGAAGGGAGCTGACTCTGTCTCTCTCTGCCATGCAAGGATGCAGCTCGAAGATGACCATCTGCAAGCTAGGAAGCGGCTTCTCACCAGAGCCCAAATCCACTGACACTTGGACTTAGATGTCCAGCCTCCAGAACTCTGAGAAACAATTATCCATGTCGAAGCTACCCCATCGACAGTATTTTGTTGTAGCGACTCAAGCTGACTTAATTAAAGCGCTTCCAGAAGTCCGAGAAGAACACACTGCCTGGAGATATCTCCCTTAACTATAAATCCTTCCAGTCTCCAAGATATGATCTCCCCAAGCTAGTAAGTATCACTGCCCATGTGACTTGCTTAAGCACATCTAGTTCCTCTTCCCAGCTGGCTCCAAGCCACATCCAACCCATTTCTGTACGCTTCCACAGTCCCTGCTTATCTCTTATCATAATGATCGCAGACATTAGTGTGTCACCTCTCCGTGCCAGGCTCCTCCCTGCTCAGGAAGCGTCTCAATCACCATGGCCATCCGCAGGATGGTAAAGCAGGAGTAGTCTGCTTGAGAAGCCTCTTCCTCTTCATTTGATGAACTAACTCATGTCCATTCAGTGTGGCATAGTTGGGGTCCTCCAAGGGCCTCATGTCTCCTTAATTGAGGTCAAAGGAGAGGACATGCAACCCTTGTGGCAGCAATGAGATGTTGGTTCTTCGAAGAGAAAAACAGGCCCCAAGCACATCGGTCAGATCAGCCTCCTGCTTGGAGGTCACCCTGAAAGCAAGGGCATTAACCCTCATTAGTTATCAGGCAACCCAAGTGCGCCATTGACCTGAGCAGCCACTCAGTCTTCCTACTTTGGGTTCTAATAATAAATGATGACAGAAATAGTAGCCAATAATGAGATTCCAATAAACTCCTTCCATCTTTATTTTATTTGCTACTCCCAACAACCTTTGGAGGTGTGTTCTATTATCTTTCCAGTTTTAACAGAATAAAACTGAAGGCAGAGAAACGACCTAGTTATGGTTCTTCAAGGAGGGGCAGCATCTAAGTATGAACTCAGAACTTCCTAAAATTAGCAATTTTCTGTCCACGCCACCCTACTACTTCCTTAATTGTTGAACTATATGACAAACAGAATGTGGATAGAATTTGGGATTACCTAAGGGTCCTTATTAGGAGTCATGGTAATTGATTCAAGTTTCCAGGGAATTGATTCAAGTATCTGGCCAGTGCAGATGTGGTTATTCTCATTAAGGACATTAATAAGAGAACTAAAGTACCACCATGCCATTGGTTGGACTCCTGATAAAGGTGGTTGGGACCCATGGCTTAACCTCAAGGTCTAAACAGGGATTGCATCTCTCCTTAAGCCCTAAATCAATTTTACAGTCTTGTCGTTATCACATGAACCACTTGATACAGGAGCATGGCACTGGCCATCATGCTGAGGTGCACATACAAGCACAGAGAGAGAGAGAGAGCTGGTGAACTCACCACATAAAGTGACGAGACGGCAAGATGGCGGAGCAGCTGAGCAAGGTCTGCGCTGCTTGCCTTCCTGCTCTCAGGAAAGGGACCCTGTCTCTAAGCAAGCCTGCTAGCCTTTTTCCTTGGATGGGGCCAAGGAGGGAGGTGGGAAGAACACACCACGGCCTCTTACTTTTTCCAGAATATCTGTATCACATCTATATGACCCTGAAGACATAACCTGTTTGGGAAAGACATAAGACCATGTGGGCATCTCAGTAGGTGTGATGGAGCCATGCTGGGTTTCCAGTCCATTTTTAAAAGTCATTCTGAAGTGAAGCGATTCTCAGGAGTTGTGTGAGAAACCTCTTCGGTCTTCCCGCAAGCGTGGGACAAAAGAGGTGGTAGAGGAGGCGTGAACTCAGAGAGCCTTTGAGTCAGACTTCAACAGGGGCGTTGCACTTGCTGAGACAGTAACAGAGGAAAACATCAGTTCCATTTCTCTTCAAAGCATTTTGAATCAATTTTTAATTCACTCTCTGCCTTGTCAATGGTGAATAGAGAGGCCAATATAAACTGCTCGCCTGTGCAAGGCCACAGATTGATTTCTGAAAAGTCAGGAACAATGTTCCAAGCTTGGCCTGTGATGAGACGTCAGCCGTGCGCCTGCAGGAGAGCCACTTTAGCTTCCTGACCACCAGCAGAGGAGCTAGGCCATGGGCGAATGGCACTTCTAAAGTGAAAATGGCCACAGGAGCTTCATGACAGAGTAAACCCAGCTCACGGCAGGAACAGGAAGCTGCTAAGGGCGACAGGAAGGAGACAGAGACAAATGCTGAGTTGTATGTGATAGTGGGCCAGGGGTGTTATCATGTATTTGCTGAAGAGTGACCCCGCACAGCTAAAACTTATGTTGTGCTGTTAATCGTTATTTCATCAAAAAAAAAAAAAAAAAATTCTTACTGTGTGCTAAGCACTGTGATAATACGCACACACCTGCATTTTCTTTCCATAACGTTAGCTTCAGACAGAGCACGATTCAATATTTGTACTCACGGCCAAGTGACCACCACAAGAAACTTAGTTAACAACCATCCCCAGACATAGTTATGCTGTTTTCTTTGCGATGAGAACTTAGATCTATCCTCTCAGCGGCTGTCAAATAGGCAAGGACATTATTAATAGAATCACCGTGCTGCTCCTTACATTCTCAGGACTTCTTTCACTTACACTGGAAGTTTGGACCTTCAACTCCATCTTCCATTCCCCATCGCTGTCCACCCCTTGCCTCTGGCAATCACCCATCAGTTCTCATCTAGGTACCCTTGTTTTATTCCACTTTCTGTCTTGTTTTGTTTTGAGATTCCACATGGAAAGGAGAGCATTCAAAGAAAGTATTTCTCCTTCTCTGTCTGACTTATTTCATTTAGGCTCATGCCCTCGAGTTCCATCCAAAGTGTCCCAAAGGGTAAGAGTTCTTAATATAAACCCGCCAGGGCAAAGGCAGTTATATTTCTACAAAAGTTTTGTTCTGTTTTTAGTCATCAAGGGTGACTAACCTTTGTCAAATTCTTCTGTGCTAACCCAGTCATTTATATAAACAGGCTTTCTACTGTTAAACCAACCTTGCTTTCTTGAAATAAAGGGAGTGGTGCTGTATTATCTTTTCTTATTTATTGTTGATTCCGTTTCCTGGTATTTGGTTTAGGAATTTCTCAGTTACATTCTTAAATACCATTGCTCCCTAATTTGCTGTTTAATACTGTCCACACCTGATTTAGACATCAAGTCAGTGATAACACCAGGAGGCCGCTTGGTAGTGGCCCCTCTTTTTTCCTCTGAATTTGTATGAAATTTGAAGCGATGTGTCCCATGATGAGAACAATTGTATTTCTACCATCAGCTTCCATTATAACTAATGGACCACTCCATTTTCTGCTTTTCTTGAGTCACTTTTAATAATTTATATTTTTCTAGTGCTTGCCATTATGCTTGCTTTGAATTTATCGAGAAAAAATTCTTTATAGCATCTTTCAAAATTTTTCACTTTCCCAAATCTCTACAGAATGTGCATTTAGGTCTACTTTCCCATTTTATTACTTTTAAAATTTTGAAAAGAATTCTGTCTCATTTGAAGTTTGTCAGTATTGCTGGATGTCTGTGAATTTTTTTTACAAATTTTCAAAAGACCAATTTATCTTTCTTTACTTATTCACTTATTTTATTTTTACTTTACTTTTATATTTTTATTCCTTTCCCTTTCATTGCTTTGACCTTATCTGCTTGTGCTTTTTCTAATGTCTTAAGTTGGATCCTTAGCTCATTTTTCCTTAGCTCATTTTCTTGTTTTCTAATATGAACATTTAAGGCTATACAATTCCTTCTAGGTGTGCCCTGGTGGCACAAACCTCAAAAACCTCCAAAGTAGCACAGACCACATACCTTTGGGTTTGAGTCCTGGGTCTAGGGGGAAACAATCAATATGAACAACTAAATAAAAATAAGAATAAAAGTGCTTCTTCCTCCTCTCTCTGCCTTCCTGCCTACTTGCCTTCATTTCTGCCTGCACCCTTTCTTAAAAAAAAAAAAAAAATCCCTTCTAAAAAGCAATTTGATTGCACCCTGTATTTTTATTACATGGTAATATATTGATTAATACATACATTACATAGTCTTTTACTATCATTTTGTTCTAAGTCGTTTTTAAATTTTCTTTATAAATTTGTCTTTAAGGCATGAGTTTTTCAGGAGTTGGTTTTTAAATTCTAAATATGCATGGACTTTGGTCCTTATGTCAAGGACATCACATTCTGGGACATACCCTGTCACTGTCTCCTGTCACGCCTTTGCCGGACATCACAAAGAGACCTGTGTTAATGTCACCAGAAGCCCAGATGCCGTCACCACACAACACTGCAGGCCGCCACCCGCAATTAGCAGGAGACAAAAAATTGATATGGAAACTACTGACCAACCCCACTGTCGCCTGGGGGGACATCGCAGCCTGCGTGCAGAAGTTTTCAGACTTCTGTGTGTGCTCCAGGAAAATAGCTCTCATCTAGAGACAGTCAAATAGATCAGTTGCCCCATTCTTAGAACATTTTCTTTTCCATCACAAGCATTACAGGTGCAAAATTGAACTCACAAGGCATTCAATGAGCACTTTCTATGTTCCAGGCAGGGAACTGTAAACACGACCATGACAGGCCACTCTCCCCCACCTTGCAGTCCACTGGTTCTCAGCAAAGCTCCCTCACAAAGCTTTGACACGGGCATTCCTGGAGCCTGGCGCTGCTTCACACGTAGGATCTTATTTTCCAGCAACTGGGGGAGTAAGCTGGTGTTATCGCCACTTCACAGATAATGAAACAAGACATAGAGAAATGAAGCAGCTCCTCCGGCCAGGATCAGAGCCGAAACCCAAAGCCACATGAGTGGGTGGGTACTGGGCAGTGCTGCCTTCTTGGAAAGGATGACAAGAGTTTATTCCTCTTTTTCCGATCCCATTTTGTCCACAGGCTCTGTAATTGGAGAAGGAGGATGAGACTGGAGTGCCTCCGCAGTCAATTTGCTTCTCAGCTACAGAATATCACCCAATTTCAAGTACAGAAGAGCGTGTTGCTACAAAGAATCTTGCTTTGGGAGCCCCTCGTCTCTTTTCCTCATCTCTTCACACACTTCGGCCAAGCAAGTAGAATGCTTTGTCTTGCAGCTTGAAGGTTTTGAAAAAGTGTTTTCTGTTGTGCTGAGGGGCCTTTCCTGGGGATCTGCATGACACAGAATAAATAGGCTTTGTTTCTCAGTCATCCATGATGCCCAGGCAGAGAAACAGCTAGAAGTCTGGTTACTGCTATGGGTAAGAGAGTTAGGACCTTAACCACACCCACAAGCGTCTATGACCCCAAAGTTCACCTGGCCCAGACATCTGCCACATGTCACAGAGCCTTTCATGGGCCAAACTGAGATTTCAGCCTTGGTCTGTTAGACTCTGTCTGCTTTTAAAGTGAAAACATGTGTCCATTGAGCATATACTGTTTCTTTTTCTGCAGGTGTAAAGGGGAGAGGATGGGCAGATAATGGTACCCAACAGGTGTATTCTCAAACACTGATAGGTCTGTCCCATGGAAAAAAGATATCAAGCTCCACTAAGACTTCATGCCTAACCTAACTTCAGTTTCAGTCTCCTCCTCAACATGGAGTTTTAAACCAATCAATCTGGAATTTCTTGGTCAGCAATGGTAAGCTCATCTGCATAATCAGACCTGCCTGTCTTCCTCTGAGGAAGTGGTCTGTCTTTTCTTTTGCTAATAACCGTGTCCCACCCTCTTTCTAATTATAGAAACCTTCTGTTTTCAATAACTCCTCCAAGCATCCTTCTACTTGCTAGATGGGTTGATACCCATTCATGAATCGTTTAACAAAGTTAATTTAGATCCTTATATTGACTTGATGAATTTGTTATTTAACAGCTTGTTGAAATACAAACTGCTTGGCCCACCCCAGGATTTCAGATTCAGTAGTTTTGTTCCATTTCTAACAAGCTCAAGGGTGACCCTCAAGTTGCTGGCCTGGGATCCTCACTTTGAAAACTACCATTATGTAGGAGCAGTGATGACTGTGAGTCATTTTCCCCGTCTGCCTCTAGACCAGGGCTCAAGTCTATAGGGTGTGATCCAGAGCATTCCAAGGACCCCATGACTGTTAGGCTGGCCCAGGGACAAAAGCAGCAGCGGCCTTGCCCGGGAAAGGCCATGCCCGGGAAAACGGCAGCCAAGCCCGGTAAAAAGGTGGATGACGTCAGAATAAGGGATGCAACCCCCACACCTGGATTCACAGGGCCAATCCCCAATCGCGACATGGGAAGCCCGCGAAATTCCTCTGCTTAAAGAGCCGGTCCCCCTTTGTTCTGGGCGCGACTTCCCAGCCCGCGACTTCCCGGCCCTCTGCGGACTTGGGAGTTTCGCCCGGGTGTGCAAACCCCAATAAAGCCCTGACTATTCTGCTTTTTGTCTGATTGAACTTTTTCTCCTCGCGGAGCCCAGAAAAACCTTACAATGACCTTTTTTGCTCTGGAAGGTCATGATCTAAAAAACAAAGCCAGAGAATATTGCATTCAGGCCCTACATTTCCCTGCTATGGGACCGTCTCTCACAGTTAAGCCCATTCCGTGAATGAAAGAGAGCCCTGGACAGTGCAGAACAGAGTACTTGGAAATAGTCCCGACTGGCGTAGAAGCAGATAGGAAATTTCCCTCTACTCTCTGGGTTACTCTTGGGTGGGTGAGAAATCTCATTAACATCAGAAATATTAGTAGGAAGCAAAGAACAAATTAAACTGCATATATATGGAGAGTTCACATGACTGTAAATTCTAAGCTAAATAGGACAAACCAAGGGTTTTTATGCTGAGCTAAGGAATGAGACAAGGGCCTGGGGCGTTAAGGAGACACTAGGTGATTCATGTGACAAAAATCAGATGCTCCGTGAATAGACATTGGTCCTGCCAAGTAGATAAGTTTCCTGAACAGAACGATTATTTCTGGAGAAAATTCTAAATCTGGGTCACGCTTCCCATCTGCATTCTTCTAGGTAGTTAAGGAAATGGTAAAAAAAGTTCTCTGGAAACCTGCAGGGTCTCAATGGATCTCAACTCCAAATAATTCACATGCCACAGCGGCACATCTTAGAAAGTCTGTTCTGATAGGGAAGCCTAACTTCACTGGAACTCATCTCCCTAACTTACCATGAAAGCATGTCTTCACCTAAGAAGAAAATGTAACTCACTGGCTATCGTGAGGCATAAAAAAAAAAAAAAGAGGCATAAAGCACTCAGGGCATCACATGTGCTCTATGTTAATAAAAGGGGTGGGGGGAGGAAAGGAAAAAAGAGAGAAAGAACAGAAATCAGTTGCTATTTGGGCATCCTAGGCTGTAAGCTCAGTGCAGAGGAAGCATTTAGTGGGGGCATTTGATTTCATGCAAAGCTCAAGTGGAATTTTCCAGGCAGAGCCCAGAGCAGCTGTGTGATTTGGAAAGACTCATGTCCTCTAAGCTTATAGTCTCGGGGGCTGTAGGAGGAGACACTCAGATATTCTTAATTAGAAATATTTGGCTGAAGAACACTTACCAGGAAGGGGATTAGCAGTCTCAGGAGCAGGCGGGGTTTTAGGGATGAAGCAAGCTAACAAGTGCTCAAGGTGGCCATCTGTGACACCGTGACTTGGGACACTCAGGAACTGAGCCAGGGAAGAGAAGGAATACACTGAGCAAAGAAGGAGCCCTAGCCCCGCATGGCAGGCTGTCTAAACAGAAGTCACCCCGGCCCTTACACTGCCCATAGCCCCCTTTTGACTCATTGATCCCAGCTCTTCTTCCCTCGCAGACCAGACGCTGAATGAAGACCCTTCTCAGGAGACTCCACCAACAGCCCCTGCCAACGAATCCAAGTCAATCCCTTGTTTACGAGTTTGTGTAACTTACAACTTGTGTTAACACACGACTTCAGAGCCTGGAACGGGTCTTCTAGTGGACAGTGCTGCCCAATAAAACCCTCTGGGATGAGGTGTATGAGCTATGATGTGTGATGCTCAATATGGCAGCCACTCATCACCAAGGCTGCTGGGATGTGGAGATGTGGTAAGTCTGCTTGAGGAGCTGAATGTTTCATTTTGTTTCATCTTAATCAACTACGAGTTAAGTGTAAATAACCTCCTACCCTCCCTTTTTAACCTATGGCTATCCCCATCTTTTTGGTTAAAAAAAAATCCTTTATTGATTTGCCCTAGCACCATTGTAGTTCTTCTTTTTAAGGGAAGGTACAGGCAGGAATGAAGAGGGTAAGAAGCATTTTAATTTATTTTTATTTAGGTGTTCATCTTGGTTGTTTCAATTTGCCCAGGAGGTGAACCCAGGTCCTTGGGAGGCATGTGGCTTGTGTTGTCTGGAGACGCTGGACCACACTGCTGATCCACCAGGGAATACCATTTTCCTCATTCTTGACCTGAGATGTTGTCATTTAAATCCACCAGGACTTTACAAATCTTAGCCTGGTTATTTAAATTGATTCAAATTAAACAAAAGAAGGAATTTGCTTCTTACTTGCTCCAGCCAGACACCAAGAGTTTTCAGTCTTTATGGTGTTATTTCTGTGCTAGAGTTGTGTTCTGTGTTTTCCCTCCTACATTAATTACGTCCTTTCTAGAGACTATATAATCTCATCGAAATGACCAAACATTAGGTTCTGTTATTTTATGCTTGGGTCTTTGAGCATATGTAATTAAAGTTTGTCTTTTCTCTTACTAATCTCTCTTATGTGAGTTAGTTTATAGACTCACAGACCTAGAAAGATAGAGCAAGATACCTTACTCCCCAACACTCTCATCAAAGAAGCTCTCCCAGACTAGATTGATCAAGACCAATATTCTAGACATGACCACAGGTCCCAAACTATGAGAGATAAACTTGAATGATTTTCATGGTGCACAAGTGGTGGAAGCTTCCAGACCAGACTCTGTAGGACCTGACCACACAGAGAGACACATGGAGGTGGGAGGAGGGAGTCCCATGGATGCATGTCTACCATGCACCCACGGTGCTAGCTGTCCCACAAATACTTTCTTGGGGAACCATCATAATCCCCTGAAAGGAACAGAAGAGGAAACTGACACTCAGAGAAATTAGGTAACTTACCCTGGCTGTGATGGTGGAGGAGGAACCACACCCAATTATGACTTCAAGTAGAGAAAGAGGGAGACTCCCCTGATAAAAGAACCAGAAGTTCTGTAGTCATTTGTTTGTACAGTCATAGAGAGAGGTTTCTCTGATAGCTTATTTTGGGGTGACCATAAATCTAGGCAATACCTCCAGTTTTCATTCTTCCAGGTAGTTATGGGGGTGGTAAAGGTTTTCTTGAGCCCATGGGAGCTCAACTGACTTTAGCTTGACTCTATTTTCCAAGGTGATGTGTCTTGAGGAGGCCTGTCTGCACGTCTTGGGAAGGACTGTCCTTCGTCATCTGCTACCAACTCTGTCCATCTTTGAGTCATTTAAACTGCTACACGGACACTTTTCAAGTCCCAGTCCCAGTTCCGGTCCACAGATACTCAACTAACAGTAAATTTGTATGACCCTCAGCTTCCAAGACTGAAGTCCAGAGTGTGGAAGGTTAAAAAAGAAAAATAAAGCTTTGAAGGACAAATAACCTAACAATATTCCAAAGTACAGAGAAGGCTATAGAACTGCTATATTCAGAAGTAGACTTAGGATTCTTGGATAATTAGTATGAATAATCATAATGTGTTAGCTTCTTATTGTGAGTGCAATAACCAAAGGTTAGTGGCTTAACACAAAAAAGTTATTCTCTTAAAATTCTGGATGTCAGAAGTCTTAGACCAAGGTATCAGCAAAGCTCTGTCTTGCCTGCATGCTCTGGGGGAGAATCCATTTCCTTGTTTTTCCCAGCTTCTAGAAGTTTCCAGCATTTGTTATCTCATGATCCCATCCTTCGTATGTCTCTCTCTCCATGCTTTACGTTTTCTTGTCCTGACCCTCCTGCCTTATAAGGGCTCTCGTGATTACCTTTAGAGCCCACCCAAATAATCTAGGTCAACCAGCCCATCTCAAGATCTTTATGTAATCACATCTGCAAAGTTCCTTTTTCCCTGGAAGGTAGCATGCTCACAAGTTACAGGGAGTAGAAATGAACATCTTTGGAGAGCCAGTATTCAGCCTCCCACAAATAATAATAACAAACAATATTTCCTTAATCTACCTCATTCACTGATGAAAACACAAGGCTGGAATCACCGTATTTTGCTTTGTATTATGCGCACACACGTTTTTAGCCCAGACTCTCATCTCAGGGAAAGAAAACTTTTGTTTATTTTTTTTTAATTCAAATTTTAACTTGTTTATATTTAGATGCTTGTTTTTTGTAGTGTCAGGGAATGTTGGCATTTATTTTTTAACATATTATGATACAAGAAATTTTATGTAATAATGCATTACAAAACACAAGGCATGCCCTGGTGGATTAGCGGTTAGGCACAGTTCACTTGAATCCTAGGTTCACGTCCTAGGACTGGCAGGAACAACCAAGATGAACAACTAAATAAAATAAATAAAGTGCTTCCTCTTCTTTCTTCCTGCCTGTCTCTGCTCTCCTTCATTCCTGCCTATACCTTTCCTTAAAGAAAATTGTTTTTAAAAAAAATCACAAGAACAGATACAAGGTCCAGGAAGATTTTCTTCCTCTTGCCTCCACAATCTGATGACATGGAATTAGTACTGCCCATGGATAATGTGCATTCTTATTTTTCCCTCACAAATTTGGGCTTTAAAAAAAAGTGCACATTATACATAGCAAAATAGGGTATTTCTCACCCACCTCGGCAACCTGACAAAGTTGGCCTCCGAGAAGAGACCCCCCTCCACTGTCATACACCTAGTAAATTACACCCCAGGGATTTAAACCTTAGTGAGTCTCGCCCAAATCCTCCTGGCTTTTTCTTTTACCAGGCTGTCATCATGGATCACTTCCTAACAGCCGAGCACAAGGCTGGTGGCTCATGTCATGACTTTCTGTCTTCACCCTGACACTCGTGTACGTCTATCCCCAGTTTACAGTAGAGGAAACTCAGGGTCACAGAGGAGAGATGATAGACAAGGTGAGAGAACTCCTAGGTGTCAGACCCCCATGACTCTCAGGTCCCCACTCTTCTCTCGGGACCCTGTCGATCCAGTTGCACAGCTAATGGCGATCTGGCCCCAAGGGGCCCCAGGACCAGGATGACATGGACTCGGGTGCCCTCGCCTTCCTCTCAGTGCGTCGTCAGGTACCATAGCAGGAGCTTCTCCGTGACTCATTGCCAGCCTGCATTTATCAGCTGGAGGGGTTTTATATTCGCTTTGCTAAATTGGATTTCCTTCAGAAAAGGCAAGGGCAGCAGATAAAAGCAGATTTCATGACCATCCCATCAGAGGAAGCTGAGGATCACCGGAGCAGGTGAGATGGGATGTCTTCCATTTCTGTTAAAACCCGGGGGACGCACTTAGCTGGGGAGGCCAATCCATCAAGCTTTAGGAGGCTTATTTTATTGGCCGCTGACAGAAAACATGCTCCACTTTACAGATGGTCTACCGATTGCAACAAAATTCTCCATCTAGGCTCAGGGCCAGGTTGAGAGGTGAAAAATGAGGGGGGGTGCTGTTAATGGCAGAATTGCATTCCAAGTCAAGAATGGAAGATTTCGCAGAGGCAAGAGGGTTAAGTCAGAGAAGAAAGAAGAGGCTTCCCAACAAGGAGTGGTGGAATAATGGAACTGTGTATGCAAAAGACGAACGTGACGGGTGCCCCCTGGTGGCCTGGCGGTCTAGTACACCTGGGAGCAGTCCCACATACATCCCAAGGTCCCGGGTTCAGGACCTGGGGCCGGCGGGGTGGGGGAACGGGACGGGGACGGGGACGGGGGACTGACGACGACAGCCAGGGTGAACTCAATAAAAACAAATAAAGTGTTTCTTCCTCTCCTCTCTTCCTACCTGATTACTCACTTTCACTTCTGTCCGCACCTTTCCTTTAGGAAAAAAAAAAAAGACATGAACTCTCTGGTAATAGCATATGCAAAAGTGTAGTCAACACTGATCACAGATTGAAAGTGGATTTCAAAACTCTAAAACATCTAGTAGAAAATGTCTGCAACCTTGGTTTAGGCAAAGACATTTTTTAAGAGGAAGGCAGACAGGCAGGCAGCAGGCAAGAAGAAAGTGAGAAGAGGAAGAAGCATCTTTAGTTTCGTCACTCTTTTGTTTTTTTAGTGCCTCCATGGCCTATGAACCTTGGTCCTCGGGCTGTAGTTGGACTGCTCCCCAGGCATGGGTCTAACACCTGAGCTACCAGGGCCTACTTGGGCAAATATTTTTACTGATGAGATATGCAAATCAAAAGACAAAAGAAAATGCACTTCAGTCAAAATAAAAACCTCTGTTTTCCTGAAACCACTGCTGAGAAAGTGAAGAGATAAGCTACAGACTGAAAGTATTTGTGAAACACATATCTGATAAAGGATTTATATTCAGAATACATAAAAACTCGTAAAATTCAATGATTAGAAGACAAATGGCATTCAAAAGTGGGCAAAGTAAAGAAACAGATGTTAAATAAGTCCATGAAAAAATGCTCAATGTCTTAGGCATTAAGTAAACGCAAATTAAAGCCACATGAGACATCTCTATACACCCACTAGAACAGCAAAGCAAACAAACAAAAGTCATCAATATATATATACGTATATATATAATGGTCCGAGGCCTGGGACTGTGGGCAGAGAACAACCAAAATGAACAACTAAATTGAATGAAGTTCTTCTTCCTTCCCTCGCTTCCTGCCTGCCTGCCTGCCTGCTCGCCTTCATTCCTGCTGCACCTTTCCTTTAAAAAGTAACAATTTTGTCAATCTGATAAATGGTCAGAAAATACAGAAAACTCAACCCAAGAGCAAAAAAAGCAAATGATTCAATTAAAAATGGACAACAGATCTGAACAGAGCTTTTTCAAAGAAGAGAGTAAAGATGGCAGGCAGGACACGAGACATGTACTCTCCATTGCTAATAATCAGGGAAATGCAAATCAAAATCACAATGAGACTTCAGTTCCTAACTCTGAAATTGGCTTTATCAGGACGGCGTGAAAGAACAAGAGTTGTCAGTATGGAGAAAGGGAACTTGGTACACTATTAGTGGGACAGTAAATAGTGTCAACTCTATGAAAAACACTCAAACATTAAAAATAAACTACCATGTGAGCTAGCAATTCCACTTCTGGGATGAATCCTAAAGAAATGAAAACACCATATTGAAGACCTGTCTGCTCCCTCAGATTTGCTGCAGTACTATTGATATTAGCTAAAACCTGGAAGCAACCTAAGTGTCCATCAACAGAGGGATGGCTGAAGAAGCTGAGGCCTATATATACACACAATGGAATATTATTCAGCCATGAAAAAGTGAACTCTTGCAATTTGCATCAATATTTGTGAATCTCCAGGGAACAATACTGACATAAATCATACAAAAAGACAAAGACTGATCAAAGAGGTGAAATCGAAAAGCACAACCAAAAGAAAACTCATAGAAAGAGATTCTGCTTGTGGTTACCAGAGGGGGAGAGGGAGGGGAACTGGATGAAGGTGGTCAAAAGTTACAGACTTCTACTTACAAAATGAGTAAGTACTAGGAATAGAATATAAATGACTGCCACTATAACACCGCTGTGTGATATATGTGAAAGGTAAGAAAGTAAATCCTAAGAATACTCATCACAAGAAAAAAAGCATTTTTCCTTTTTTTTTTTGTATCTCTATGAGATCTTGGATTTTAACTAAACTTATCGTGGTAACAATTTCAGAATATGTGTTAGTCAGGCCATTCTCTTGTACACCTCACACGCCTATCGGGTTAATGTTCATTTTCATCTCAATGAAACTGAGTGGAGAGAAACATTATGGCGACCGAAGGAAGTCAGTGACAAACACCTACATATTGTAGGATTCTGTTTATGAAATAATATGGAGAAAAACAAAATGAGGGGAACAGAAATCATCTGAGCTTGAGAAGAATGGAGGGGAAGACATTACTGGTTACTGGTAGAATAAAGGAAAATAAGACTGAGGGGAGCCAGGAGATGGTGAAATCTAGGAATTCCACAGTGTCATCTTTTACTAAACACGCCCCTGATCTCCCCATTCCAACACAGCTTACCGAAATCACAACCTGTTCTAATAAAAGTGGACCCCTTCTAGAAATCGGTAACAAAGAAGATTTTCGTCTCTGGGGAGTTCCGGTGTGAAATAATAGCACCTAACAGATCAAGGTGATCAAGAGAGAAAGAACCACAGCAAATAATTTCCCATGAAATTTCCCCATATCAAGACCATGAAATTTCCCCATATCAAGAAGAGACATCTGCTTTTCATTAGACTGTAACATTGGTGCCTGAGCAAGAAGGAACTCCACGTCATATCCGGGTTGCCTGCCTAGCTAGGTTTCCATTCCCAATCCTATTTCTGTACCAGAAATTACACTGGGCTATCTGACCCCAACTTGCCCCAAATCACTTTATTTCAGTCTGCTCCTCTCTGTGGTCCACACCAGGCAAGCTCACCAGAGTCTGTTGGAAAGTCTCCATCATTCACACTCTTCCAACAGAACTTTACTCTTCCCACTTTGCTTACTGTTTTCTGGTAGCACCCATGACATTGTGGCTCCTGGATTTTCAGCAGGATGTGGGAATGAACACGGTTTTCCCTAAGGAAACCTTCTTAGCAGAATTTCCCAACATGGGCATTCAAACCTGCCATTTGTATAAGTAAGCAGTCGTTTCTACCGATGAAATGAGCAGTTACATATGTGCAGCTAAAGACTAATAGGTCCCGTATGCTGCAATTACCCATTTTCCCAGCCCCCCGGACTGATTGGTTATTAATGGAACAGATGGAACAGTTTAGCACTTGCAAATTCCCCAAATGCCACCCTTTCCCTCCTCATCCCAGACCCACAAGCTTCTCCTGGCATCCTTCACTCCTTTGTCACCGCAAATGAATGTCGCCCAGCAGTAGCCAACATATGTCCTTCATTCTGCTCACAGTGACACTGTAGTTCCTTAAAGACAGTGCCACTCAGGGAATCCAACAGGCCTGCCTCATCAAGGAGGCACTCCCTGACAAAAGCAAGATTGCTTCCTCTGCAAAAGGTGGCCTGTTTGGAGTTCTATAGGCAGGAAATCTAAAGGGTCTGAAGTTCAAAGATAATCAAGATTTACTAAGATGACCCAAGCTTCTGATGGATCCAGGGTTCTTTATCCATTGTCAAGACATATTGGTGATGCTCAGCAGACTCCCGCATTGGGTGATGAGAGACTCAGAAATCTTCAGAGCTAGGAGCAAACAGGAAAATCCTATAGGCCAGCAAGTTGAGATTCCATTTCCCTGGAACCCTGGGAATCCATTGGAGGCTCCTATGCATGGGAGAAATCTGCTTGACAAATGTCTTGACCTTCACAACTCTTCTTTTACCAAGCCTGTTCCATTGCTCCCTTGTGGACTTTATTATCAGGCTTATTCATCGGAATGAAAAAAATTCCACAGCCAAAGTAAGTTGAAAAAGGAAATGGGGTACTGGTTTAAAACCTGACCCTTCAAAGTCTTGTGCTGCTCGAAGTGATGGGAGGAGAGGAGGGGGTGGCACAGAAGCTATTTTTAAATATTTCACAAAACTTAATAGAGCTTTTGCATTTACTGAATGCTCCCTTAAATGTCAAAGAGTGATCTCATCCACCCCCCTTCAGTTACCACCTTCACAGCAATGATTCACAGACCGATGCCTCCCCTTTTTCAAAATCTAGATCTGTCGACACACTTGTCTAAACCATAGCTTGTCTCGCAGTTCTCAAGGCATCGCAAACTCAACATGGCTAAACCCAAAGGTGTGATCTTCTCCCCGGCCATCGACAGCCCCCACAAATGGAGCCCTTTTCTAACAGCCCCTTCTCAGTGTCAGGTCGGGGGGAGTGGGGAGGGGCTCGAGGAAGGCATGGAGACAGAGGAAGGGACCCAGACCAAAGGCTCATTGGACCTGCTGGCTGGGAACGGAAGGAGAGCTTCAGCAGGCTCCAGCTCAGGGGGAGATTCTTATACCGCAGGTCGTGGGCTGGGGAAAGGTTTGATGGAAAAGCCTGGTGGCTCCTGAACAGCCAGACATTGAAGCAGAATTGTTGCAGATGCGAGAACTAGTCCCCAGTAACTTTGCCAAGCCCTTTGAAGGGAGGACAGCATAGTTTAAAACCTCTAGGGTGGTATGCAGATGTATGAGCAGAAAACAGGCAAAGCCTGAGACTTCTAAGAACAAGGACCCCGCCCCCCCCCCAGCTTAGCAACTAGGGTCTAGGACACACCCCTAGATGCTCCGATTTTACTCCTTGTAACCTGGTCACGCCCACGAGGAATAAGCCCCGCCCCTCATGCATATTCAAGATCCCTCCTGCCTGAGTGAGAGGCCGGCAGCACAGGTGGGACACACGTGTGCATCCCCTTGATGTGACTTTCCCGGCCCGCAGGGAGCTTCAGCTTGCTGTTTCTGCTTCTAATACACTTGTGTGTGATCCTGACCCAACGGCTCTCTCCCCGGATTCTTTCTGGAGGGACCTGGCATCTCCTCAGTGTGTCTCCTCCCCCTCACAGGCATCACCTTGTCTCCTCTGTTATGGTGGGATCAGGTAAGACAGTTTCTCAGAAAGTCAAAGTGGGCACTGCTTACGATTGCTTCTTGGAAAGTCCCAGGATGAAGGTCGGTGGCTTGGCCTTGGGGGTCAGGTGGGCTGGATTGCTTACACTCAGCATAAGGCAATTTCCTCTGTCAAGTAGCATGTAACAGTACCCTACAAATTACCCTTGACGATATTTTCTCCCTTTCCTTGTGTATCTAGGCCATTACCTGGCCCTGTCATCCATTCATTCATCCATCCATCCATCTGTCTATCCATGCATCCATCATCTATCATCCATCCATCCATAATCCTTCATGCAGCCATCATCCATCCATCCATAATCTATTCATTCATCCATCATCTATCCATCCATAATCCATTCATTCATACATCATCCATACATCATCCATCCATCCATCCATCCACCCATCTGTCCATCTAGCTCATTGAATCTGTTTCTCTGATGAACCATAACTACTACATTCCAGAATTTTAATCATTATCCTTTCTGGCTCTGATATAATGGTGGACAGGAGAAAGAACAGGACTCCATAGTGAAAAAGATACAGTTTAAAAACCTGACTCTTAACTTATTTGATTTCTGAGATTCTTCCCTCATCTGTAGAATGGGGACTATCATGGTATCTGTAGTATAAGATTGCAGTAAGACCATTTTTCTAATTTTTCTGAAAGCTGTATACAGGGAAGAATGAATGTACAATTCTACAAGATTAGGGGTCTAGAGCAGTACTGCATACGTGAAATATTCTTAAACACCTGACTGTCACTAAAAATGAACATGAAATGTACATTCTAGTCCATAACATCGTGTGTGTTTAATCTTTGAAAATATCCTTTAGCATAGTTTTAAACAGGAACCAAAGCTATAGAAAGAGCTTATCCTGAAAATTCACATTTCTTCCAAAACATCATCAGAATCTTGCAGGTACCTAAGGAGAAAGGCACAGTTTCGGATTAGCATCAATGGCAGCAATGACTACTATTTATAGAATACCTGTTAGGCTATTAACAGGGATTTTCTTATTTGATCATCTCAAAAACATGAGGCAGGAATGATTTTCCTAATTTTTCAGATAACAGAGTCAAGATTAGATGCCTACCCAAGTGCATACAGTGTGTAATGATTGAAGCAAGAATCTGACTCTACTTCATCGTATCCAAGATCACGTTTTTATCCATTGGGCTACATGGCTTCCCAATGCATATTTTGTGCCTGGTCCATAGTAGAGATTAAGAGGAATCCTCACTCTTACTGCCCCTTTGGCAGTAAGGTAGTCAGTTTGCATCCCAGGAATGGGTAATGGAAAGCCGTTACCTCTGGATAAAGTGTGGGCTGCTTTTATCACTTGCCAGAGATCATTAGGATAACTTCACCCCTTGCTCAGCAGCTGAGCCTAAAACTCTTTCTCTCTCTCTTTGCCTCCCTCCAGATTGACTAGACCGTAAATCTGCTAAGTGTTCTCCAAAGCTATCAAGTTGTTACTATTTAGTGGGTAGCCTGGGGAGGGTTATGTCTAATGTCTACTCTTCATTACCAGGATCAAGAGGTCCAAAGAGGGGAGTGAGTGTAGTCAAGTCAGGAGCTGTTTTGCAGACTAAGACAGCATTAATGGCCTTGAGAATTTAAATAGTCCCTTAAAGAAAGAAAATAAAATAAATAGCCCATTAAAAGAAAATGTCATGGAAAATTTTTCTTCAAGTGGAAAACTAAAATAAAGAATATTGAACTTCTGAGTAGAAAGATACTAAAGCAAAAGGGTTTTGCTATTATCCTATTGTTATAAAAAGGATTAGAATTTGAGGGTGATGATAATGAAATTTGCATTATACGTTATTTCCCTAGGAAATCTCTCGATTATACCACTTGGTATATGGCAGTGATTCTCAGTTGTATTCATCCATCCTTCTATCCATCCCTATCTACCCCCCTATCTATCCATCCATCCATTCATACACGTATACATACATTCATTCATTCACCCATCCATCCATTCATACATTTATACTTACATACACATATTCATTAATTCATCCACCCACCCATCCATCCATTCATACATCTATGCATACATACATTCATTTATCCATCCATCCATTCATACATTTATCCATCTATCCATCACCATCCATCCATCTATTAACTAGTACATTTATCCATCACCATCCATCCATCCATTCATACAATTATACATACATACATACATTCATTTATCCAGCCATCCATACATTTATTCATCTATCCTCATAAATTCATGTATTTATCCATCTATCCATCCATCATGTACTCATCCATTCATCCATCCACCCAACCACTTGTCAACAGAAGACAGCTGCTCTGGGCTGGGCAATGTCCTTTCCTCAATTTCTACCAATCAGAGACTAAGGACATTGCTACGCTGCCTCTAGTCCTGGCCACTCTGAGCTCACAGTAAGATGCACCTGTGCTTAACGAACAAAACCACCTTAGCCCATGAAGCATAACCTGAAATTATCACCTTAAACCCTCTTCCAAGCTCAGACTCACTCCTCTAATAGGGTGTGTAGATACCTCACTACCTTGAATGATCATTTTTGGTTTGAATATGAGTAAAAATCCTGAGTGCTATACCTACTGTATATCAGCTGATGAAGGGAAGTTCATCTTTATATCCTGGCCGAGAAGGAAAGTAAAATTGGATGCATCCATTTTGCAACTCTTCATGAAATATCACATTTCAGCGTTAATGATAGAGAAGCTAAAACTTCAGGAGAAGAAGGGCAATTCTCAGCTGCTTCCTGTGAACAGCTCTTCAAGCTCACTCTTTGATTCTTCTAGAGCCAGCAGTCAACTAACAGGAAATAAAGAGGACAAAGGAACCTGCTAGATGCCACCAAGGGAATGCAATTCATCAAGTTCAGACGGTGAGAAAGTTAGAAGAGAAATGAGTCTGTCCCTCCAACAACAAAATGGCAAGATGATGAAAAAAAAATGAGTTATATACATTTTTAAAAGGTCTTAGGAGACACATTAACTAATCACAAGGTAGATTTGATTTGAATCCCAACTCAAGCAAATAAACTGAAAAAAAAAAAAAAAAGAAACACCATGTTTGAGACATCAGAGAAGTATATACACTGATTAAAGGTTTAACAATATTGAGAAGTGGTTATTGATTGCTTTGAGCTGGGATGATGGTATAGTGATTTTAGAACCGGAGCTTTTCCTGGAGAAATGGAGATGGTAGTTGTCAGGGGCTGGAGGGAGCGGGAATAGGGAGAGACTGATCAAGCGGTACAAGTCATACAAATGAACACAATCTGGAGATCGACTGCAAAGCATGGTGAGAACAGCTAACAGCACTGTATGGAATTCTGGAAATTTGCTAAGAGCTTAGCTCTTAAATTGCATTTTCCAACCACACACTCCAATGGTGGATATAAGGACATGTGTAATGTTCATTTCACCATGGAGAGCTATGTCAAAACATCAAGTTACACAATTTAAATCTATGCAGTGGTGTGACTCCCTCTCAATGGAGCTTCCACAATTAAAGATCACGGGAATTTTTTGCTGCTAGAGGTAAAGGCCGAAATATTTGAAGATGATAGGATGTTGGGATTTACAGAAAAATTATCTGGTGCGCAGATGGAAGTGAGTCTAAATGACAAAAGTTTATTCATAGCTGACAATTGTTGAAGTTGGGTGATGGACAGATTGGCATTTGATGAAGTATTCTTTCTATGCATGTGTGCATATTTGAAAGAAACCATCCTCCTCTTGAAACACTTTTAAAAAGAATTCCTTCACAAGATCTATTAGCAAATATTTTTCAACACCTACAATATATTGTGCATTATTCCAGGTGCTTGAAATTCATTAGCATGAAAGCCAAGTTTCCTGCCTTTTTGTGGAGGCGGGGCCCACATTCAGATGGGCAGGAGACAGACTGAATCACAGAATTCATAAGCAAATTAGATTGTATGTGGAAAGCCGTGTAGGAGAAACTGTGAAAAGGCTAAGGGTTGGGAGTTGGGGAGGGAGGAAGTGGGTTGTGATTTAAAATTGGACGGCAGGGACCTTTGTGCAAAGACTTGATGGAGATGAAGCCAACAGCCTCTTGAGTATCTGGGGAAGGGCGTGCCGGGAGAGGGTGCAATCGGCACCAAAACCATGAGGCAGGAGTGTGCCTGGTGAGGCTGAGCAATAGCAAAGAGACCAGGCTGGTTGCCCCTGGAGCTTAGAAGGGGGGTCAGAGAATTCAGGGGCTCGAGACAGGATAATATAAGTCCCTACAGACTCTTGGAAAAGATTTTGGCTTTTACACTGGATGGGATGAGGAGCCATGCAGAGGGCTGAGCTGAGGAGGGGCATCCTCTAACCACATTTAAGAAGAATTACTTGATGTCCCCCTGGTGGAGTAGCAGTTAGCTCGATCACCTTTGAAGGAGCAACAACCATATCCCCCTGGGTCCCAGTCCCACGTGGAGGTGGGGGGAACAACCAGTGTGAACGACTAAATATTCGTAAAATCAAATACCTCCTCCTCCTGTCTCTTCCTGCCTGCCTGCCTAGTGGCCTTCATTTCTGCCTGCACCTTTCCTTTGAAAAAAAAACAAAAGGAATCCCCTTGCCCAGGTGGGAATAGACTCAGAAGTGATATGAAGAAACCTTCTCAGAAGGGTCCTGCATTAAGCAGGATGGAGGATGGCTCACACCAGAGTAATGACAGTGGAGAAGTGCTTGGATTCTGGCTAGATTAAGTAGAACCACCAAGAGCATATGTGACAAGAGAGAGAGGCGTCAAGGTGTGGGGGCTTTCGGGTCACTCAAAGGACCCACAGCAGAGTTAGGCGAGTGTGCCAGAGAGATTTAATTCGAGGTTTAATCAGAGGGCACAGGGATGGAGCTGACCAAGGGGAGGTCCAGACCCCGTGGGTTCAGGGTCGCTCCAGAGTAAGCAAGTTGGGGGTCCATTAGTGGGGAGCAGAGAGAGAGAGGAGGGAGCCAGCCAAGGGAGGCTGAGACCGGAGTTCTTGCCGGCAGCCTGAGTTTTTAAGGGAAAATCCCACATGGTGAGGAAGGGGGATGGAGAGAGGAATCTGCAGGCCAGGTTTCAGTTCCTGATTGGGCAAGGTGACATTGTCCTTTGAAGTTATGGGTGGTCTTCTTCATGCCTCTATTTGTTGGTGAAGTGTCTCTCCTGGTCACACACTACACGTCTCACATGTCAAACTCGTCCATCAGCTTTCCGTATCGATCCGGATGCATCCACGACTGGTCGCTGGAGCCAGAGGCAATTCACTGTCCTGATAGTTGACCTTGAATCCCTGGTCTGAGGCTGCTCTTGCGGGGGTTCTGACACAAAGAACGCCACGTGTTCCATTCAGAGCAGCTAGAGAATGCAGTCGTGCCATCTTGGTTGAGGAGTTGATATAAAACATCCCTTTCTCTCTCGCACACGGCAAGTCCAGAGTAAGTCGTCCGGGCTGGGCTGGGGGCTGCACCTTGGTCTTAGTCTCAGACCCTTTCCAGCTTTCTCCTCCACCGTCCCTGTCTCCTCCGTGCCGATCCCCGCGGCCCAGGATGGAGGTCCAGCAGTCACACCTGTAGTCCAAACAGCAGAGCAGAAGGACTTAAAGGGGGACCAAAAGGCCAGTTCTATCTGAAAGACATTTTCCAAAGGCAGCCACATGGCGCTGCAGCCAACATTCCATCATCGGAGTTTACCCGCATCCCATACCTAACTCCTGGGATGCCAGGAAATGCAGCCTCTGTTCCAGACACCTACGGACAATCCGGAGGCTTCATGACTAAACAAAAGCCAGAGAATGGTCATCAATGTAGCCACGTGCAGTGTCAACCTTACCACCCATTCAAAGGGGAACTTCAGTCCTTCTCAGCGGCTCACCCTCAAGTCATGTCACGAGTACCCTCAAGAGAAGTGTTTGCTCTTTGTCAGCCGGGACTGTGGAATCAACCAAATCTGAACATAAATCTCTTCTTTTTAAAAATAGCAATATTTATTATTTCTTTTATTCACAGTGTTATATCCATTTTAGGACATTGAAATTGCATCTCAGTCTATAATCATACCACACCCACCAGCAGAGTTCTAGTGCCTTTATCACCACCTTTTCCTCTCTTTCTTCCCTCCCACCTTCCCAGGCAACCACACTCCTGTGTACTGTGAATTTTGTTGGGATTTGCATGCTCATTTGTTTCATTATATTCCACATATGAGTAAAACCATCCTGTGTTTCTCTTTTTCATTCTGACTTATTTTGCTTAACATGAAAAAAAAAAAATCTGTTCCATACCCTAATAGCCACATGACCTTATACATCTACTCCATAAGCCTTCCTCAGGACTGGAATTCCCTTTATCTTCACTCTTCGTGTAGTACACTCCTACTCAAGCCTCAATACCCCACCCAAATAGCCCTCTTTTGGTGACACCTTCCTGAACTTTGTCAGAGTGCTATGTATCTGCCTTCTTGACTGACCCATTCTTCCCTACAGACTAGGTCCAATCTATCTCTCTACACCCAGCATGCAATCAACATTCTGAACATGTTTCTTGTATGACAACTGTTTCCAAATATTTAAATATAAGAATTAAATAAGTGGCAGAGCTTGTTATCATCGTACTTACCATTATCGCTACAATTATTTTGTCTTCCCATGGACAGAAGTTATGTGGTGGCCTGGCTCTTAATCCATCTGGTTGTAAAGCAAGTCAACAGAGTGAAAAATCACCAAAGTAAATCCAGAAAAAGGTCTTTGGAAAGGGGCCAGAAATAAGAAGCTGGTATTTTGCGGGGAGGGGGCCTGTCACCCGGTGACAGTTAAAGGGGCCTTCATTTTCTTAGTGAGCAGAGCCCCAAGCATAATCCAAGCACATTGGATAAAACTCCTGTCTTCTTTCCAAAGCCTTAAATCAAAGAGAAATTTGCTTGCAGCTTCGACTGAGTCTTAAAAAAGCAGCGCATTAGCATCAACAATGGGATTAATTAGGCTTCCCTGGAAACTGTTCAAACAAAGAATTTCGAAGTTCTCTAGGAAGGTCAGACTTTTCCTTTTTTTTTTTTTTCTGGCAGCAGTTCAACAGTTATCGCTTCTGTGCAGGCCCCCACCCCCCCACCCCGATTAGCCACAGGCAGTGGGGCTGAAGGGGCTGATGAGACTCCAGAGCCTGGTTTCCCTTTCCTGGGGAGAGCTTTGCACAGCCAGAATTTCTCAAGGGAGAGCAGACAAGGTCCCACCTCCCAGGACTGGGGGCTAAAGGAAAGATCAGGGCTTTGACATCTGGTGGAAGCTCTGGGTTTCTTTGTCTTCCTCTGTAAAATGGGAGCGTCCGTCTCTGCACAAGAGCTAGATTGCAACAGATGTTTGTGAAAAGTTGACATCAGTGAACCCGTTTGAGATGGAGCCAGGAAATCATGAACAGAGAAATGGCATTACCTGTCTCCTTGAATTGTGCCAGAGATCTTTGAACTGAGCCCAAAGCAATTGTTTTAAGAAACCGTTAAGCAAACGAATTGAGAATGGATAATGATGGACTTGGAGTGGGAGGATGGAATCAGACAGCTCCATTTTCATTCTTTCTAGAGAATCAGTGACCAGTGATAGATACCTATGAATATTTTAAATGTTAACACTAATCAACTCTCTTTTTTAAATGGAAGGATGGCAGAGGCAAGCAGGCAGGAAGAGAGGAGGAAGAATCACATTACTTCTTTCATTTAATTGTTCACCTTATTTGTTCTCTCCTGCCCTGGGATGAGAACCCGGGACCTTGAGATGCATGTGGGCTGCACCCAAGCTGGACTCCTCAATCAACTCTTCTTTAACCAATTCATCTTCCTTTTTTTCCCCATGAAAACCCTGACTTGATCCCTCCTTAGGGCACATTCTAGCTTTTCTCCCTGCACCTGATACATCACAGTGCAGTTCTTTGATCCCAAATAAACATGCTTTGCCTTTTTAATCGCCTCCTGAATTTTTAGGTTTTCAGATAAAAAGAAGCAGTGATGTCTTCCCCAACTTCAGTCATTGGCATATCATGACCCAATGTCACCAAAGCATTACACCTCTCTTGCTGTTAATTCTTTCTCTTCATTCATATATTTTAGGGGAAAATGTTATAAGCTTTCTTATTTTAAAAAATAAAATTATTCAAGTTCATGATCAAAACCTACCAAAAATGTTTTTAAATGTATCACCAACAATTATCCCTACTGATCAGCAAGGTATTATATAAGCCTCGCTTTGGGAAAGTTGATGATCTTTTTGTATAAGAAGAAAATTCCCCGGGGACACGGATGGCTGGGTCTTTGTATGGTGGGTTATTTTCTTCCCTGCCCACCTCCTCAGCCTGCTTCTCTTAGCTTTCAGGCAGAGCAGTCTCCTCACTCTCTCGAAGGCTCTGTACTGCCTAGTAAGTTGCTGTTTGTGGGCATGGAAGAGGCAAAATGGAGCAGTTACTTCCTCTCACACAGGGTCCCAGAGCATCTGGGAGAGACAGGAACCCACTCAGGGGTCTGCTTCACACACAGACAGCTCTGTCCCCTGGCTCAGGGACCCTGAAAGGTGTACACATCTTTCTTTTTCCAGTGTTATCCCATCAGTATTTTTTGTCCTTGGAATTCCTATTCAGTCATGGTCACTTAACATTTGTCAACAATACTGGTCTCAACAGGCAGTACCATACTATCGAGGCTTCACCTAGCAAATTTTATGATCCAGGTCTGTGTAATTCCACTCTACAATATTAGCACACATAAAAAAACTACCTAATGACACATTTCTCAGAACATATCCCATGGTTATGCAACACATGGCTATACGGAGTCTCCTGGAATGCTATTTTGCTTTTGAACTCATGTATTACAGGGGAGTAGAATATAACAGTGATGTGGGGGAGGGTGAGCAAGACACCCTGATGAGATGCTGTGTCTGTCGAGAAAGAATTCATGGAGCAAGTCGTTTGGTCAGGAATACCCAGTAAGTGTATTAGAAGCAGAAACAGCGATTTGAAGCTCCCTGTGGGCTGGGAAAGTCACACCAAGGGGATGCACACGTGTGTGTCTGACCTGTGCTGCCTGCCTGTCACTCAGGGAAGAGGGATTCTTGAATATGTATGAGGGGCGGGGCTTCTTCCTTCCTGGGTGTGTCCAGGTTCTCTGGCATGAAAATGTGAGGGAAAAAGCCTGCCCTCCACTTCCAGCAGCCATGAAGACAGCTGTGAAACTGCCAAGCTAGCAGAGCCATAAAACATCCTGTGGTCTGAGCTCAGTCCAAGAGAAAAGGAACGTCCTTAATTGTTTGCAAGCGAAATCTTGTGTTTGTCTTGCAAATATATCTTGGAAATTGAATCCTGTGTGTATGGTCCATGTGAAGAATTTACAAACGACTAACTTGTGTTTGCACTTGTAATCCTCTTCTCCCGTGCTTCTTCTAACCTATATAAGTGTACCCTCAACTACAATCTACGCTGAGCCTTTGGGGAAAGATCCCGGCTGAGCTCTCATGTAACAAAGCTGCCAAAAATACTTCCAAAGAGTGCCCGCTTGGTTTGTCACCAGGAGAGCCATGACAAAAATGGTGGGAGTATCTAGGGGTGCATCCTCAACTCAAGTTGCTAAGGTGGGGGGGCCCTTGCCATTCCCCAAAAAGACTTAGAAGTCTCAGGTTTCCTTGTTAATTCTCTACTCACACATTTGAATACTGCCCTACGGATTTAAAGCAATGCTTTCCCTGCTTCAACAGCACCAAATATGCCACTTTGGTGTATTGATTATTTTGGATTAAGGGTACTCGATAAACAGGCCACATAAGAAGGACATGCTGACCTTCTGAAAGCAGGAGACAAACCTCTATGTGTAAATATCCTCCTTGTATTGGGAGGGTATGATGAGGGGCTTGGGAGTTGGGCAGCTCAAGATTTTTGAGAGTTAGAGTGCAGTTTTAAAAGTTTATTAGAGAAAATGGAGGAGAAAGAAAACAGGCAGGAGACAGTCTCCAAGGCAGGGAGGATTGCCCTGATTACTGGGAGATTCCTACATTGATATCCTTTCTTTAGCCCAGGGTATAGCTATTGATAAGAAGGGAGTATTTTAAAACATCAAAGACCAGGCCATCCTGGAGGTGGTTCCAGGTGAGAGAGGAAGAGGGACCTTCTGAGAGATTCTCACTTTAGTTCCAAAAGCCTCTGGCACCAACAGGAAGTCCATGCCCCTTTGTGGGTCCATCCTATTAGCAACTCCCCATGCTGCATGTCCATTTGGTCTCATGTTGATTTCAGAAGTTAAATGTTGAGATTATAACTATGTGGCATCCCATAATAACTTCCTTCAACAGGTAGAAGGCACTGTTATCAAAAGAGATTAGAAATTTAGGGCCCAGGAGGCTGTATAAACAGACCATCTTCACCAATTTATTTTCTCAAGCCCACATCCCCTTTATCTTGTCAATTCTTTACAAATGTGTCAGATCTTTGTCTAAAAAGTATAAAAATTTCCTTCTTTGGTCACTTCTTCAAATCGCCTATAATTAAGAGACTTCCAGACACACAAAATTAATTTTTTCTCCTGCTACTCTACCTTATGTCAGTTTCATTATTAGCTCAACCAAAGAACCTAGAAGAAAGGAAATTTTTCCACTCCACAGTATCACCAGATGGAATTTGGGGATAGAAGTGCAGAAACATCCTTCCTGAATGCATGGAAATAAATAATTAAGAATTTATCAACCCACATAACTAAATAGTCTAGAGGCTTCAGGCAAGGTTTAATCCAGGGCTAAAAACCATGTGACTAAGATGGGCCTCTCTTTCCATTAACTAGCCCTGTTTTCTTCAGGGTGGTTTCTTTCTCTGTAGGTTGTCCCACTGTGTCATAAATGATTGATTTCAGCTCCCAGGACTCATGTGTCCAGGTTTAAAGCCAACAGAAATAGGTAGGGCTCCCTGAGGAAGCATTCTCAGCAAATCCTGGAATCTATTCTGATTGGAAATTTTAGAGCATGTGCTCACACCTAATCAATCAGTCACAGTCACCAGGAGATAGTCACTTGATTACACAGTCTTGGGTCAGTCAACTCCTCTAGAAACACAGGGACTGGAAGTAGAACAGGAGGCGATTCTATAAGGGGAAACTGCGGGGCTGGGGGAGTTATACAAATTATGAATGGTTGTTGGAGACAGAAACATATTTAGGTGATTGGTTAATACTATGCTCAGCTTCTTATTTTAAAAAAAGCATAAAAGGATTTTAAAAAGATAGAAGTACGGTTCTCTATACCTATAAGAAATAGGGAGTGGGGATTGATTTCAACATTGGTGGTATCGCCAGGGTTACCCACTAGGCTAACTTCTCTTATGAAGTGATGCTTCATCTTATTCGAGCTGACTTGCATAAGGAAAAGAAAAAATCCCAAAGAAGTTCTCAACCCATTAGAGGAGAACCCAAACCTCCAGGAGACAGCGGAACCAATTTGACCAGTTCCGGGGCATACATAGACAGAAAGAAAGTGACTACTTCGTCATACAAATGACGCACTCCTGGGTGGAGACTTATTACCAGGAGACATTTCAAACACCTGGAAGCACAGCAACTGAACTGAGCATGTGCAAGAATGAGCCAACCCCTCACGTAGAAGACATAGGACCTCCCTCCACCTACCCTTTCTTTCCTGCCTGTAGAAGAACAAACTCTTGAAAACCGCAAGGAAGTCGCTTTGGATCACAAAGTTGCCCCTTCTCCATTGATTTGCCCATTCAAACAGATCTTGTTCTGCTTGAAGGAACCTGGCCTCTGGCCTGCTGGCGTTCAGCCACCAGCGAATGGACCTCTCACAGGTCGGGATCTGCAGCAGTGTGATGTCGTTTTGAACCTTCATGCAGCTTCTATTCTTAAAGTTACATGCCAGTGTTAGAGGGATGCTGTGGGTACAGTCTGTTTTCAGAGGTCCTCTCCCTCACCTCTTGTGGTTCCTTTGGTTTGCCCAATAATAAATTAGCACAAGAAAGCTTAGCAAGAGAAAAGACAAATTTAATTCCATGCACACAGAGAACCGTAAGATATGGAGCCTGATGAATAACCAAAGCTGCCCATTGACATCGCTTTTAGACTGTTGATTCAAGAGAAATAATTAGACTGTAAGAGAATCAGGAAGGTGTTTATTCGAGAATAGGAATCATGATTCCAGTGTATGAGGAAGCAGCCAGGTCAGGGCGTTGTTAGGTTGACCATATTTCCTTGAGACAACACAGGACATTGGGATGGCAAAAATGGGTTATGTACTATTCTGTATTCATGAAAAAGTAAAATGAAAACAAAAGTTTTATTAGGTGAACATGTTGAGTTAACAATTATTCTTGCATGACAGGACTCACACACAAATTTAGGTAGACATAGAACCTAAAATACATGCTGCTTTAACCATTCCAGTGCCAGAAATGGCCAATAAGTAGCCCCCACAGAGCCAGAGATAGCCCTCCATCGTGCCAGAGATAGCCCCCAGGGTACTACCTGGAAGGGATTCCACTTCCCTGGGGCTCCTGTATCTTCATAGGGCACAGAAACAGCAGCAGAGGCGATGGCCTGCTGCCAGAAAGGATCATCTTCCATGCTGTTTTGGGGCCCCTTCGGCAGACTGGGTCTGGAATAAATCAACTGTCCCTTCTGCTGCACATTAAAGTCAGTCCTGGTTTATTAAAAACAGGACAAAATTGGCATTTATATTAAAACAGCAGGACAGTCAGGAAATATTAAAAAGCAAAACAGGACTGTCCCATTTAAATAGTATGAATGATCTGCCTAGGCATAGGGGAGTCTGAAGGGATCCAGCAGAGAGCGGGTCTCAGCTGAAGTCGTTGCTCCTGTATCACAATGGTGAGAAAATCAGGTCCCAAGAGATGAAGGAGTGGGGCTTCCTCACTCAGAGTATCAGGCCTGGGGTTTGAAATTTTAGCTCCTCATGGTACGCATCCCATGCGTCATCAGTATATCTGGGCCTCTGAGAAGTGGGGTGAATTAGAATCTCCTGCTTCTAGCATCCAGCCTTGAAGGAAGTCCATGAATGTCAGTGGATGACTGTCCAGCAAAGGCAGGTTTGATCTGGAGGGAGTGGAAGAGTAGATGACCTTAGTGATTATTTGAGTATGAATTAATGCACACACGAATAGATGCTCTACAACCATTAATTCTTAAATTGGAAACTGAATCAGAATGAATCCACCTGTCTGGTCCCAGATCAGACTGCCCGAGATGTGCCAAAGTAGGATACTGATGATCTTGAATTAAACAGTCAGTGAATAAATGAGACCCCAAATATCCCTTTTTCCTAAAAGTAGGAATTGTCTCTGTCAATGAATTGAGGCAAAAATGTGAAGAAAATTAAGAGGGCTTCTTTTTGGGGGGAGGGAGCTCTTTGGAATTGTAATCTGAGGGGAATGCAGAGTCCCCAATAAACTTCCCAAATGATGCTGGGGGCGTCCCCATATTTATACATTTACCAGGCATCTCATACAATTGTTTGTGTAGCGATGATGGATGATGATTCAAGAATGAAATACTGGTCTGTTTAGTCATTCAACCTGAAGTTTGCAGTTCTGTGCCAGTTTCCCAGGATGTTTCTCATAGTCAATTTCTATCAGACCGTATCTGGGAAGAGTCGTGTGTAAGCTACACTTCCTTTATGGCCTCTCAGGCTCCATTTTAGATTCCCATGACATGAGTAACTCCATTTTGTCTCCTTATTTCCACATCTCTGACCCGCCTCCTCTCCTGTTTCTCCAATAGGGGAGCAGGCAAAAATTCCTCCATCCCTCTGAGGATTTTCTCAGGCTGGTGAAGCAAACAAATTAACATCAGATAGTAGGAGAAAAGGCAAAATTTCATTTCCTATTATGGGGCTTTTGCATAGCTATAAAGTGAAAGAGACAGAGGACTTATATGCTGAATGAAGGAATGGTCTAGGGGGCTGGTGGGTCAAGGAGACAGGAGGGCGTCTCCCATGACAAGGAAGGAATGCTTCATAGGACAAAATCTTGCCTCCAGATGCCCCCTGCCTTCGGATAGATTTCTCTGATAAACTGGCTATCTCTGGAGAAAACCCTATATCTATGTCATCTTTATGCTTTAATGTAATGTGAACAGTTTCTCCTGAGACCTATAGCACCTTGATTGACCTTAGTTCCGCATATCAAGATGGCATGACAAAAACTACTCAGGAGTGAGCCTGGTGGCCTGGTGGTCAACCACACCCTGGGAATGGATTACTCCCACATACATCCCAAGGTCCAGGGGTCAAGACCCAGGGCTGGGGGAGCAGTCAATGCATTGTGAACTACTAAATGAAAATAAAATGCTTCTTTTACCTCTCTCTTCCTGCCTATTTGCTTTCTTTCCTGCCTCTACAAGGGGGAGGAGCAGGAGGAAGAGAAGGAGGAGGTTAGCTCACTAGATTAAATAATTTTATTTTTTATTTTGTTTATATTACTATATTTATTTTAGGATAGTAAACCTGCACCTCAGTCTGTGTGCACTTCACACTGCACCCATCACCTGAGTTGTAGTTTCCTTCACCAAGACCTTGCTCCCTCCTGCCTCCCTCCCACCACCTCCTTCCTGCCTGGTAACCACAGTCCTACATCCTGTGAATTTTGTTGGGGTTTGTCTGTTCATTTGTTTTGTTTGTTTATGTTCCACATAGAAGTGAAGCCATCCTGTACTCTTTTTCTTTCTGACTTATTTTGCTTAATATAATCCCCTCTGGTTGCATCCAGATTCTTTCAAAGAGCACAGTTTCACCTTTTTCAGCAGCTGCATAGAATTCCATTGCATATGCGTACCACAGTGTTTTTCTCCAGTCCTCTGCGGGTGGACATTTGGGTTTTTTCCATGTCTTAGCTGTTGTGAACTGTGCTGCTGTGAACATCAGAGCGCAGGTATTTTTTCTGATTGTGGATTTTGTGTCCTCTGGGTCTGTGCCCAAAAATGGGACTGTGGATCATATGATAGACTTATCTTTATTTGTTTATGTCAGAACCCCTGATAGACCCACGGTGAAAGAGACTGAAACAAGGGAGTTGATTCACTCTGAGCCATGACTTTATTGTCCCATGGGCAGCCTGGAAAAGCTCCTTTCTGAGAAGAGGCAGAAGGAGCAACCCCAGGGAAGCTGTGAGAGAGGGGCTTTTAAGGGGGCAGTCTCTGACTAGCACTGAGGGGGCTAGAAGAGGAATTCCAATAAGGCCATCTGGCTGAGCTATTGATTTAAGGGTGGAGAGTCAATGGGCTGGAGTGTCTGAAGAATATGGAAGGGTGGGGATGGACCCTGAGTTCGGTAAACACGAGGGGGTGTTGAACAGCATCTGGTCTTGCTTCAGGCTGCAAAACATTCTGTTTCTCATGCTTGGTTGGAAAGTGACAACTTTCAGTCCTTTTGTCTTACTCCGACCTAGCCTTGGATGATGAGCCTGTGGCTGTTCACTCCTGCTTTCTTATAGTTATAAAAGTGAAAAGGAGAGAGGGGGAGGGTGGAGATGAATGTGTCATCTCATTGACTACTTCTTGCGTGTGTTAGGACGGCTTGGACTCCTAGAGAGAAGGGGACATCTTATGGGTGTTCTCTTTGTGGGATCTTTCGATACTGTGCCAGAAGCCACACTCTTCTTGGAGGAGAAGACAAATGCCTCCCTGGGAAGCTGGAAGTGGCTAGAGCCCAGACCTCCACAGTTCTGCAAGGCGACTGAAGGGAGAGAGTTAATGTGGTTATGAGGGCCTGCGGTTGGTAGGAGTGGAGGTGCCACCTGATGCCTAAGGCTGAGGCTATCTCTTAAGTGACCTGAGAAATAAATGTGTAGCTGTCATTGGATTGGAGAGAAGCAGGGAGGCCAAACCTGGGAGTGATTTCTTTGAGGAGCGCTGTAGATACTTTCCAGAGGTGGCAGGGAAGCTTCCCACCAGCGTCATTCCTTTGTTCCTTATCAATTCAGGTGACTACATTCCTTGGTCAGGTGGCACCAGAGACAATTAACAGATTAAAAAGGCAAAGTTTAAATATAAGTAGGGATCCTAAAAAAGGCTGATTCAGGAAAAGTCTGAGTGAGGACCCCAAGGATATTGTCATGCCTTTCAGGGATAGAAAGGTTTTCCAGATTAGAAATGACTGGAACTGGTATAATTATAAGTTTAATTTCATTAAGGAGAAGACAATAGTGAAAGTAGTAAGTATATGAAGAAAACACATAAGAGGGTACTAGTGAAACGTGGAAAGTGTTTTATAGAAATTGGTGAGATCTATTCCAAATAGAGGTAGAATAGATTTTCCTGGTGTGGGTGACCTTTCAGAGGCAGAGGACCAGGAAAATAATAATGAATCATCTGCACCAACTGCATTTATTTATCCAAAGGGACTCCTTTGAAGGGGAATTTTTGACACACGGGTATCTGGTTTTTCACTTGGAACACGGAACTTCCTTCTGGATACACGTACATTTCAAAAGATGAACTACAGACAATTTAAAATTACCATTAAACTTAAGGCAATTCACAAAGTAGGGTATGACTTTTAGAGTAATTTCTCCTGGCATTACTTATGAAAATAGAGAGAATAGAAATAGGTGATCAGAGTAAACGAGGTGCAGTACCTTTCATTTATGTTCAAAACCTGATGTGAAGAATAAATTGGGAGTTAGAGTGCTAGGTGAGGACAAAATGGCTCTTTCATAAATGAGAAATTGAAGTTTTACCTCCAACATCAGTGTTATCTGAGGCTCAAACTTTGGGATGAGTTGGGAGTCAGATTGCTCCTTGGGTCCCATCATTCGATCTTCATCCCTCGATGCATGGGCTGGACTATGAAAAGATGGTCCCCTCTCACTCTGGAGACGACATCACTCTTTTCTTGTGTCTTTCCCTTTGCACTGTGGCACGGCCCATGTGTTTTCCTGGTTTGAGGCCACAGTTTTGCTCCAGTGGCTGGCTTTGCCGCAATGGCAGCTGGGGACATTTTTGTTCAGGTCCATTCGGCGATGTCGGTCTTCTTAGTTGAGGTGTAGGTAAGCTGGCTGGAGAGGCTGACAAAGGTGGCGATTAAAATATTTTGAGCCTGTTTGTTCCTGACCTGAGACCTCAATTCTCTTCCTAATTCTTGTGTTAAGGGCTTTAAGAGGTATTAAGGATTTAAGTAGCAATAATATTGGTAAGAAAGCAAAGATAGTCCTATACAGAGAAATTATAGAGAAACCTGTTAGGCTGGCCTAGAAGGACAAAATGGCGGCCCAGAAGGACAAAATGGCGGCCATACCCGGGAAAAAGGAAGCTGACGAAACCACACCTGGAATCACAGGACCAATCCCCAATCGCCACGTATGAAGCCCGCGAAATTCTTTTATGTAAAGATCGCGCTTCCCTTTGTTGGGGCGCGACTTCTCCGGCCCTCGTTCTGCGGACTGGAGAACCTCGCCCGGGTGCGCAAACCCCAATAAAGCCCTGGCTATTCGACTTTTTGTCTAATTGACTTTCTTTCCTCGCGGAGCCCAGAAAAAACCTTTCAAAACCCAGGTTAATATTACTCTTTAAATTTAATAGGGCAAGACGATGAGGCTACCACGAGTACAGAGCAGTGGATTCTTAAGAGCAGTGACTTTGGGAGGAGGGGGATAGCTCTGTCTCTGGACTCATTAGTAGCCCTCATACAAAAGAGAAAAAAGTACTTTCTTAATTTGGCAAAGCATGGAAATTTGTTTTTTTCACAAATAATTCGAGCATGAAAATATCAGCAAACAATAGTAAGGCTTCCAAAGAAACATTCCATTCCACAAACATGTTTCACTTGCACAAACCTTCCTACTACATGCCAAGTTCATTCGTTTTGCCTTCAATTCATTACTGTTTCCTTTATTTCACTAAAGACAAAATTTCCACAGTACTTTCTTACTGAAACAAAAACCCAGTCTATATCTTTCCATTCAGAAACACGTTCATTCACTTTCACCTTTTTTCCCAAGCACCTAGCTGAAGCTTATCTAGTTTGCATAGCTGATAAGGATTCTATTCCAGAGACAGAGAGACAGACAGAGAGAGAGACAGACAGAGACAGAGACAGAGAGAGACAGAGAGAGAGACAGAGAGAGATCAGAGAGACAGAGAGAGAGAGAGGAGAGAGAGAGGAGAGAGAGAGAGAGAGAGAGAGAGAGAGAGAGAGAGAGAGAGAGAGAGACAGAGGAGAGAGACAGAGAGAGAGAGAGAGAGAGAGAGAGGAGAGAGAAAGGAGAGAGAGAGAGGAGAGAGAGACAGAGAGACAGACACAGAGAGAGAGAGAGAGAGAGAGAGAGGAGAGAGAGAGGAGGGGGGGAGAGATCTATCTCCCTCCTTTAGCTGCTTGTAGGACTGAGCTGCTGTCTAACTTCAAGATGTAAAAGCAGTAAACAGATTAGCATCAGCCTGTGGATTTTACAGTGGGTGGGACAAGTAGACAGATGTCACCAGAAGTTAGAGTCAGAGAGAAACACTTTATGGTAAACAGTGGAACAAAGGGGTTGGGAAAGGGGTGGAGATACATAGATTTTCAGTGGAGAAGAGAGCAGATGAGGAGAAATTACAGTCTGCCCTTTAGGAAAAGGCCCAGCTTGGAGAAAAGAGAGGGGAGTGGATTTAGAGACGCACTCTAGCTTGGATTCCAATGAGAAGACCCGGGGATTGTTTTCAGGCTGTAGCTCCCTGATAGAGGAGGAAGAAGAGAGAGCAAAGGTTTTCCAACAACACAGGAGGGGTGGCTTTAGGGATGAGGGAGTGCCCTTTACCCCAATAATAGACACTGAGGAGTCCCCAACAGGGCCAGAATAAGTTAGAGTCAAACATGCGGCTTTTGTATCAGTTAAAAGAAGATCAGCTTACCTGCCACCACCAGGCCCATGGGGCTCGATCATGGTTAAAGGGGTCTCAGTGGTCATCACCTGGATGGGGTCTGAGTGCCCTTCAGCCTTCCATCGGCACTTCCAGCAGTTCGTGAGCCCCCGGGGCCATCGCTGGCCATGAGGGGCCAGGTGGGAATGCCCGCTTACCTTGGGGGCCCAGGGGTGTTCGACTTATAATGCCTCCTCAGGCCGCACCATGAAGGGCAGGGCCCCAAGAGGATTTGAGTGTTATCTCACTGAGGAGGCCCAAAGGCCCTTCCACTTGCAGTGGAGCCTGAGCCCAGAAACATGGGCCCGGGGCCCACTGAGACCCTGGATCCAGCTGAGTGCCAGCAGCAAGGTCGCTGGTCGTGGCCAGGAGCCGAAAGCCCTGTTACACTGGACTTTTGCCTTAGACTGATCTTTTTCATGTTGCTAATGAAGCTCTTTATCTCTATTATTAAAGACCTGAAAAGCTGCCTTAAGAAGATTTTCTTTGGGGGGGGCGTGGGTGGTGGTGGTGTCTGTGGGCCGTTTCCCAGTTTTTGTAATTTGCAGTGCTGGAGGATAATAAAGAGATTGTAGGAAAGATTATAAACACACGTCACATATTCAAACTCCCTGAAAGTGGTTGTGCCTGAGGGCAAAGTGCCCAGCAGAATTCCATTGTGAGGGGAAGAGACCAAGCAAGAAAAGAGAAGAGAAAGGCCTTGCAGACCAGGATTCATTCTGCTTACCTGGGCTCAGGGAAGAATAGGTGCCCTGAGGGAGAAGAGACTGCAGAATTCAGTTTTAAGTCTGGTGGCACCTCTGCTGCCTGCCCCTCCAGTAAGGTCAGGGGAGGGTGGGTCAGATGCAAAGGTTGAAGTAGCCAGGAAGGGATTATTGGGAGGACAATGGGGTGGAAAAACTGCTTCTGTGGGGTTAATAGGCTCTGAAGTCAGAAAATGCTGGAGAGATAGGAAAGAGACAGTCTGAGAAGGTAGAGAGCTTTAGGCTTAGAGCAGAGATAAAAACAAGCTTGAAGGAGTTTCCTAACCAATTTCTGCTGCAGTGACAAAAATTATCCAAATTACACTGAATGGAGGTATTGGGGGTGCATTTGGGGGCCACAGTGACCCGTGCAGCTTACATATGTTGGGGGGCGGTTTCTCCGGGTAAGGTTGAGACTTGTTATGTTAGGGACGGGGTTGGTGAAGAGTTTGAGTTGCTGAAAGCAATCATGAGGAGAGAGAGTGGCATCCGAGGGTGGCAGGGACAGGAGGATTGCAGGGTTGAGAGACATGATGGACGGCTGGAGAGAGATCTGCAGTTGTGGAGAAGGTAACTGGAGGGAGAGGCATTAGAAATGGCTCGATGAGAAGTGAGAGACTGGAGGGAGCGTGAGGAGATTTGGATTTGAGCACAAGGGAAGAGGTGTAAGCCTTCCTGCCCTAAGAGGGCTGCCTTGGCTAAAATGAGAAGGTATTGAGGCCACCGTCTGAAGGGGGAATCAAGAGATTTGGACAGGTAGGCTATGGCATTGGAAGAGGGGCTCCTTTTTTGGGTTGAGTCTAAGTGCAAAGCTGTCCCAGGATTCTGTGCACAGCTGGAAAGTTCTGTCCGGGGATGGAAGGTCTAAGGCTGGTGCTTGGAGGAGAGCAGTTTATTCCTCTTGGAAGGAGCATTGGATTGAGAGGGGACTGGTGAGGGGCGAGTCAATGTCTTGTCCTGCCGTAGCTTGGCATAGGGGCTTTGTTAGGAGAGCAAAGTCAGGAACCCAGCACCAGAAGAAACTGGCTAACCTCAGAAAGGAGAGGAAGTCCTTTTTTGTGATGGCGAAGGGATAAGACAGGAGAGGAGTTTTATTCTCCAGGAGGGGATTGCCTTTTTTCCTTGTGATAGAGTGAGCCGTAGATAAGAGACCTGGGGTAGACAGAGTTGGGTCTTTTTTGAAGAAAAGGATGCACAGGATTGGACTGGATTGCCCGGGGTAAGAGGAAGGCCTGCCTTGGGGTTACAGGAAAGAGAAGAAATGCTTCTATCTTGAACAGACTGTCTTCCACCAGAAAAGGAGTTGGGCAGCCTGGAATTATCAGCAAAGAGTGAAAGAAAACTTGGGTAGAAGTCCGTTTCTTCCAGAAAGCAGTTAAGAGGAGGGGTGCAGAGTGGCTGGGGCTGCTTTCAGTTGTGGATGCCAACAACAGAGAGGGGAGAGGTCTTTAAAGGTCTTCAATATTCAGGTGCTTAATGCTCTGAGGGATGCTCAGAGGGCAGTGCAGTTTCCAGGCTCCCCTCTGCCAGCAGTGGGCAAGGCTCTGGGGGCGGGGGCTGGGGTTCGGGCATTGCTGAGCCCAGTGTCCTGCATTGGTGATTTATTGGCTGACTCCCTTCAATTGTTTAAGGCGAGGAGGGCCCCAGCGAGGAGGGCCCCAGGGAGGAGGAGAAGCTAACAGGCCTACTTTCTCACCTGCCTGTCTGGCTCTCAGGCCTCTGGCCTGTCCTGCCTGAGATTGATTTTTTATGGCCTTGTAACCAGATCTCTGCATGCCTGCAAAGAGGCAGGAGATAGTGGGAGAGCTTGGGAAGGTCTGGGGAACCTGGCTGATAACTCCCTGGATGTGGGGAGGCTGGGATGGCAACAGACACTAAAGGGAAGTTGGTGGGATTGTCTGCATTCAGCCGCAGTGAAAATGAACTCCCTCTCTTCAGGGGTAGTGGCAGAGAGTGTGAATGAGACTTGAACGGACTGCGATTTCACAGAGGGGGTATAAACTGGTAGAGGAGGTTGCAGAGGAAGTGGGGTCAGCAGAGACAGAGAGGAGGCTGGAGCAGGTTTGGCGTGGGGAGAGGAGTGTGTGAGGGTGGAGGGAGCAAAATCCAAAGGGAAGGGGGATCCTGAGCAGGGACAGCGTGGGGACAAGGTCAGATGAACTGGCTGCAGCCAGGACAGGAGCAGGGGGAAGGAAGGTCATAAAAAGGGAAGCTTGCACGTAGGGTACCTCGGACCATTTTTCACAAGGCCAGATGTATGGATTGAGGTCAGTAAGAATGTTGACCATTTCCCAGCCATCATGACTGATTATTAAGGGAATATTGAGGTGAAATTTGGGAAGAGAGGTGGAGGAGGCGTCCCCTATGACAATCCAGATGTAATGTCTGCCAGCGATAGGAAGGGGTGATTGCCTGTGATTTGGAGAGAGTGGGGAAGTCCAAAGACAGTTCCGAGGTGCCCTTAAACCTACAATAAGGTGTCCCTTAAAGAGGATTTAGCGGAAGGGTGGGAAAAGATGCTCTGATGATCTCTTGGGTGTCCCCAAGAGAGGCCAGGCAAAGGGAATTCCTGGAACACCCAGGAGGAGGCTGCTTCAACTGAACGGTCAGATTTCCAGAGAGGGACAGGAGTCCTGGGCAGAACAGAATGAAGAAGCCGGCAGGAGACTGTTAAGGACTCACCCGAATTGAGGCCACTGTATGAATGGAGGGAGAGGAGCCGTGAAAAGAAGCCGGGAGAAGTCTGCACGTGGTCTCAGTGTCTTAGGTTGGGGTCAAAGAAGAGGGCACTGAGTGACACCCTGAAGAGAGTCTTAAAAACCTGGTCTCCCAGCTTCGACACCGTTATGATAGACCCATAAGGAAAGAGACCGAGACAAGGGAGTTGATTCACTCTGGGGCACGACTTTATTGTCCCATGTGCAGGCCAGGGAAGCTCCTCTCAGAGAAGAGACAGAAGGAGGAATCCGAGGGAAGCTGTGAGAGAGGGGCTTTTGAGGGGGTTGTCGCTGACCAGCAGGAAGGGGGCTAGGAGGGGGCTAGAGGAGGAATTCCATAAGACCATCTGGCTGAGCTGTTGATTTAGGGGCAGGGAGTGGATGGACTGGAATGTTAGGAGGGGTGGGGATGGACCCTGAGTTCGGTAAACAGGAGGGGGTGTTGAACAGCATCTGATCTTGCTTCAGGCTGCAAAACGTTCTATTTCTCATGCTTGGTTGGAAAGTGACCACTTTCAGTCCTTTTGTCTTACTCTGACCTGTCCTTGGATGAGTCTTGTAGCTACTCAACCCTCACAAGAGTAAGCCTTAGGCCAGGGACCAAAGTTCAGACATAAGGGCAGGGAATTGTCCCTGGTGCCACCCAGCTGAGCAACAGAATGCAATCATCAGGATCAATGAGGAAAGCCCAAGAGCAAGTCTGACAGTTGAGATGTGTCCCTCCTGTGGTACGTGACCAGGACGGACCCGCTGCACTAAGGAACAAAGGAACAGCGACACTTGAAGAAGCCCACCTGTAACTTCAAAGGACAATGTCACCTTGCCCATGACCTGAAACCTGGTCTGACAGCCCTCTCTCCATCCTCCTTCCTCACCAGGTGAGTTTTTTCATTAAAAACCCAGGCTGCCAGCAAGGCAAACTGGGTCAGCACCATTCCTTTACCCTCTAATAAATCTCCGCTGGCTCACTCGCCTGACTCTGTCGTGGGTTCTTTGAGTGACCCAAACCCCACAGTTTATTTATTTATTCAAGGAGTCTCCATACTGTCTTCCAGAGAGTTTGTACTAATTTACATTTTCACCAACAGTGTAACAAGTTTCCTTTTTCTCCGCCCCACTCCAATACTTATTGTATCTACTCTTTTTGATAGAGGCCATTCTCACTGTGGTCAGGTGGTATCTCACTGTGGTTTTTATTTGCCTTTCTCTGACAATGAGTGATGTAGAACTTCTTTCATGCTTTTGTTGGTCATCTGTATATTTTCTCTAGATAGGTGTCTGCTCAATTTTTACTGTCCATTTCTTGAGTAGTCATTTGCTTTTCTGTTGTTGAGGTGTAATAGCTCTTTATGTATTTTGGAGATTAAGCTCTTGTCTGGTGTATGTTATGTAAATATTTTCTCCAATTCCATGGGTTCTTTTTGTTTTAGTGGAGGTTTCTTTCACTGTGCAGAAGCTTTTTAGCTGGAGGTAGTCCCCATTGTTGAGTTTGACTTTGGTCATGCTGTTCCTCCAATAAAGACATCTTTGAGGTTGGTGTTATGGAGTGTTTCCTACATTTTCCTCTAAGTTATGATTTCAGGTTTTAGATCCAAGTCTTCAATCCATTTTGAGTTAGTTAACTTCTGTGTATGGGCACTACTGAGTAATCAAGGCTCATTTTTCTGGTCTCCAGTACCATTTGCTGAATAGATTTTCTTTCCTCCGTTGTATGCTCTTGGCTCCTTTGAAGCTAACACTTTTAAGAATTTCTTTGTCCTGTCTATTCTGCGCAGATCTATGACCGTTTTGTCTGGAGGCTAGGCTGTATGTACTGGCTGTGTTGCTCATCCACCAGGCTCCAGATCTTTCTTTTTCCTTTTTTTTTTTTTAAAGGAAAAGTACAGGAAAGAATGAAGGCAAGTAGAGAAGCAGGCAGGAAAAGAGAGGAGGAGGAAGCATCTTTAATTTTTATGTAGTGCACACTGGCTGTTTCCCTGGGACCTGGGACGTGAACCCAGGGGTATGTGGTTTGCTCCTTCGGAGGTGGCTGACCTCACCACTGCTCTGCCAGGGCTCACCTGGGTTCCATACCGTATGACCTTCATGTGCTGGAAATTAATGTGTTTTTTCTCTGGCCAATCTCTCTTGGGTCAATTTTTTAATGGGCCAGCTAAAGACACCAAAGGAGAAGGACTGAAAAATTCTCCCTCCAAGCCTGTTTAACACAGAGCTCAGCACTACTCCACAGCTCAGTAGTTTGAGAAGTGTTGATTTCCCATCAGGCAGCCGGCTGCGCTTCCATCTTTAGTCTGTGCTAAATGTGCTTTAAACTGACATTGGATTGGTGACTCCCTTGGCCAATCGAATTTGCCCTCCAGGTATCTATTTGCATGGCTCACTGTTTTTAAGTATTTTACTTGGAATCTAGATAATTCATGCCATGCACTCTCCCCAGGAAAGGTCCCATGCAGTCTATCTTCCTGGTATCTGAAGGCCTCTGCTTTGAACAGATTTCAATTTTGACATCGTTTTCTTTTCCAGGACAGCAAACAGCTGAGTCAGTGTGGAACGATACCTAATCCATGGTTTGAAGTATCATTCTCCAGACCCTATGCCTTGACAACTGCATAAAAGACTATCTTTTGTCCTATGCACCACCCACTCCCCTACCCCCCACCATGTCCACTTTATCCACAGGCTGACACCTTCTGTGGTTAAAACTGATGCAGGGGGAAGGGGAGCAAGACACTGAGGAGATGCTGGGTCCATTCAGAAAGAATCCGTGGAGAGCGCCGTTTGGTCAGGATCACACACAAGTGTATTAGAAGCAGAAACAGCGAGTTGAAGCTCCCTGCTGCCGGGAGAGTCACATCAAGTGTATGTACACATATGTATACGACCTGTGCTGCCGGCCTCTCTCTCAGACAAGAGAGATTTATATATATATATATAGGGGGTGAGGGAAAAGGCCCGCCTGCCGCTTCCAGCAGCCATGAAGACAGCCGTGAAACTGCCAAACTAGCAGAGCCATAAAACATCCTGCCGTCTGGGCTCGCTGAGATGCCAGAGACAATTGAAAAGATAAAGAACTTTCTTAATTGCCTGCAAACGAAACCTTGTGTGTTTGTTGCAAATACGTGTCTTGCAAATTGAATCCTGTGTGTATGGCCACATGAAGAATTTACAAATGACTAACTTGGGTTCGCACTTGTAATCCCCGTTCTAATTTACACCTCTCTTCTCCCGTGCTTCTTCTAACCTATATGTATATTATCAACTGCCATCCATGCTCAGCCTTTGGGGAAGGATCCCACTGAGCTTGTGTGTAATAAATCTGCCAAAAATACTTCCAAAGAGTGCCCGCTTGTTTTTTCGCCAGGAGAGCCATGACAAGGGGTGAGGGTTTTTTTCTTCCTGAGTGTGTCCAGGTTACCTGGAGTAAATACGATGAGTATCTAGGGTGTGTCCTAGACTCAAGTTGCTACAGTGGGGTCTTAGTTTTCCCCTAAAGACTTGGAAGCCTCAGGTTGTGCCAGTTAGTTTTTTATTCATACATCTGCATACTGCCCTGTAGGTTTTCAACTATGCTGTCCCTGCATCAGAAACCAGACCCCTAACCCCATCTAAGCTGACATTGATCCACTCGACTCTTCTCTGTAGCAAAACCCAGCAAACTGTCCATCTTCAGTGTACATCTTCTCCCTCCAGCCCCTGCCCATCTCTGCTTGATCCAGGGGGAGGACTGTCCCGGGGCTGGAGGACAGCATACCTCTCCCGGGTCCTGCTTCCCCAAAGTAAGGGAGGATGGGAAACAAGCTCCCTTGGGGGACTTTGTCCGGCTGGTGGAGGAGGGAGGACTGCCTAAGACTTTGACCTAGTACAAGTTAAAAACAACCATGTTTTGAAAGTGGTTTCCAGCTCCACTTTTCACAAAGCAGAAGCCCAGAGAGGATAACTGCTTTATTTAGGAAAATTCATTTGGAGCCCTTTGGGTGTTAACCCAAAGGAAACCTGGAGCCTTGTGGAAGATGGAGAAAAGCACACTTCTCTGCATAATTTAGACTTTGGAATGAAGAGCTTTCTCTCCTAGTAGCCAGGCAGCAGGGAGGAGGGGTCTGGAGAGAGAGAAGATTCAACCATGGGGGACACTCAGAGGCTCTGGTTCCAGGAGACATTCTAAGTGGGGGTGCAGGAGCAGGTTTAAAAGCAAAGATTGGATGAACTTATTTCCTGCTCGGAGTGGGATCTCTAAGGCTTTCCTTGGTGATAACTCCCTGGGGCCCCAAACCTCAGGACAAATTTGGGGAGAGGGAAGGGAGGGGCAGGGAGGGGGCTACAGCTGGGGGCAGAGACGCTAATGGGGATGACGAATCTTGCTGGAAGCAAGCATGACTGGAGGACATCAGGACAATGTAAGCAGCCCCCTCGGGAATTCTCAGAAGGATTCCCACAGTGTGTGATGGAGCTCACGCCCATGTATTAGCCATTAAGTGTGGCCCCAGAAAATGGGCCAGCTGGGTTTCTCGTTCTTAGTTGGACACCCGGGAAAAGGGGGCAGCACTCAGTCCCCTGCCTCTCCAGAGTCCTCCTTCTTCCTCCACGGGGAGGCTCCCAGGGCATGAGTTTGCTGCCAGCTCTCAGGTCAGGCAGGCTGCTCTCCGGAGGAAGCTTTCCGCTTCCTCCAAGAGGCGAGGCAGAGAGAACTAGAAACGGCTGTTAGGGCGTCTTGAGAACCCAGGAGCTGGTTTCTATTCTAGTCTCTGACGCTGTCAGGTTGCATAACCAAAGCAACACAACTTTCAGCCGCTCAGCTTGACCTAAAAAGGAGGAGGAAGGGAGCCCACCTCTGTGTGGGTATGGGGTCCAGGACAGGCAGCCTGGCCCCTGAGAGATCTTCAGGGGCTGGTGGGAGGTGGGCAGCGCTGGCAGTCACCTCTGGGCCTGAATTCACCCTCTTTCTTCCAATGGGGGGTGGGGGGTGCAGCTCAGGTCATCATGTCAGTGCCTTCATCTGGAAGAGGAGGTGGTGATGTCTGCCCCACAGGGCTGAGGAGGAGAGGGAGGAGTAGAAGAACACAAGCGTAAGTGCCTCAGGTATCACCGAAGGGCTCCTGTGGGCTTTCTGCCATTGGCAAGAGCCCAGCCTGTGGAGGGGAAGCTGCCTGGAGTGAAGGGTGGAGTCAGCTGACCCACTTCAGGGCCCTGGCACCGGGATTCAGGGCCATTAGCAAAGCAGACAATCCCCCAGGGTCGGGGAGGCTGTAAAGATTCCAAGGAAACAGGACCCTTCTGTCAGCCCAGGTCCAGGCCTCCATCTGTCCAGTCCAACTCAGAGGCTGTGGAGCAAGAGGCTGAGTTCTGAGGCCCCTTGTGCTTGTCATATCCAGGACAGGGATGTCATAGATGGTCTGTGACTGGGAAGGAGTGAACGAGTCCCACCCAGCCTGGCTGCTGAGCTCATTGACAGGTTTTTTCCGGGCTCCGCGAGGAGAGAAAGTCAATTAAACAATAAGTCGAATAGCCTGGGCTTTACTGGGGTTCCCCCCCCCCCCCCCGGCGAGCTTCCCCAGTCCGCAGAACGAGGGCCGGGGAAGTCGCCCCAAACAAAGAAAAACGAGCAGTTTAAGCAAAGGAATTTCGCGGGCTTCATACCTCGCGACTGGCGATTGGTCCTGTGATTCCAGTCTGACGTCAGCCACCTTTTCCCCGGGCATGGCCGCCAGGCATGGCCGCTGCCATCCTGTCCCTCTGGGCCAGCCTAACACTCACGACCCCGCTTCTCCCACCAGGAGACACCGTCCCCACCATTGAGGCACCCAGGACAGAGTGGACAGGCGAGGACTTGGAAGTACAAAGGGTCAGGGCAGTCCTGACTCTGTCCCCTTTACCCACTATGAGACCTTAAAGCAAGCACAGCCCCTTTCTGAGTCTCCCTTGAGTCATCTGAAAAATGAAGGCGGCGTTGCCTGTGAAAGCAGCAGAATTAAATGAACTTGAGTTCTTCCCACCACATCCCAACAAATAATGTGTCTCAATTACTCCCAAGAGAGGGTTAGCCCAGGAGAAGCTCTGTATTTGCCCTCTGACGTGGGGCCCAGGAGGAGAGTTGTGTGCTCCTTCAACACCCGAGTGGGCCCTGGGCATCAAGGGGAGAGAGGCTTGCTTCTCCATTTACTTCTGCAGGAGCTCAGTCCTCTCAGCCTTTTGGAAGGTCCTCGGCATCCTGGCTGGATAGAGAGTAAAGTGGGATGAAGAGGTAAGAACTGGAGTTAGGAGGATCACCAGCGGAATTGTCTGCAGAGCAGAACCATTAACAGGATAAATCTGGCCAACCTGCCCCAGCTCCATGCCTGATTGGCTACAGGCCCTGACACTCACCCACATCCATAGGCTTCCAATGACATGCAGGTCTGTAATGAATTCTCAGCTCTGCACAGTGACTGACTTCTGATTAACCCTTTTTACCAATTAGACTCTCTTAACAGGGATAGAAAACTCACTCCAAATGTTGTAACTTAATAACCAAAAAAAAAAAAAAAAAAAGGAGGAATTTGTCGGCCTTATTTAAAAGACTGGGGTTAACAGCTTCAGGTACTGCTTGATCCAGGTGTACAAAGTGATACAGGAGACAAAAGGACTGGAAGTTGTCACTTTTCAGCCAAGCATGAGAAATGGAGTGTTTTGCAGTCTGAAGCAAGACAAGAGGCTGTTTAACCCCCACTCCCATTTACCAAACTCAAGAACTCCATGCCCACCCCTCCACACTCCCTGACATTCCAGCGCATTGACTCCCTACCCCTAAATCAACAACTCAGCCAGATGACATTATTGGAATTCTTCCTCCAGTGCCCTCTGTGCTAGTCAGTGACTTCCCCCTCAAAAGCCCCTCTCTCACAGCTTCCCTCGGATTCCTCCTTCTGTCTCTTCTCAGAGAGGAGCTTTCCTGGCCTGCACATGGGACAATACAACCTCGCTTAAGGGCCTAACGGCTCCCTTGTGTCTGCCTCTTATTGCCGAACCGGCTTACACACAGACCCACAGGAGTGCGCTTTTGTCCCTCTCCTGGCTCTGCAGACACTTGCCCATTTCTGAGTCCAGCAAGAAGGGTGTAAATATATGTCCTTCAGGGTCACAAGCATAGTCCCTGGGTTTTCGGTGACTTAATTTGCTGGTTTTGCCATCAAACTCTCGGGCTTACTCCTCAAGCCTGCATGGTGCCCGGGAAGGCATGGGGGATGCCTCTGAGAGTGAAGGTAAGCTCCAGCCCACTCCTCAGGGCAGGCTGGCTCCCCACATTAGAAACGGGACTCTGTACTGAAAGTCAGGCATCAGGTAGATATATAGTGACCCATCATTCCACAGCGATTCGAGTCCATTAAATGCAGTTGTCTTCCTATGTGGCCCTGATGTCCAAAAAAATTCCTCCAATATTTTTGGCTTTACTCTGGGGGTTCAGGAGTGTCCCTGTGCCTCAGTCCCCTGATAGTCTTCTCCCCCATCATGCCAGGGAATCACACCTAATGGAACAGGAACATCAGCTGTGTGCCCCACAGAACCAGCCCCGTTTGGGGAGAGTGCGAACTGAGTTTGTTTTCGTAACCACGAAAATCCAATTATCTTCTCTCCAGAAAGTGTTCGTGTGGAGACCACTTTCTCTAATTAATTGGTTCTATTGCCTGTGCTGGGCCTTTCAGGGGGCCTGACATGAGAGCTTTGTCTGGAAGGTTGATTGGGGACGTGAGGCCAAGGCTGCCCAAGGCCTTCCATTAGCTGAGCTTGGCCAAGCAGCCGTGACAGGTCGGCTCCGGCCTCCTGCGCTGTGCTCTAAAACAGGTGAGGCCAGCACTCCAGGGAGAGGCCCCGTCTTCCCCTGTTCCCTAACTTTATCCTGGAAGAGTGTTGCCAATCAAACTGACAGACTGGTTCTAAACTGCAGGTTCATCGTAATTGTCTGGCTCATAGCACAGTTACTCCTTTGTCCTTTCTGCGCTGGGAAGCCCATCCCCTCTGCCTACTCCCTGAGCCCAGCTAAGGTTTTTCTGAGTCCTCAGTGAGGTCCTCATGGGTGTTGGGTGAGTCAGCTAGGTTGGGTACCACCATTTCTTGGCCTCTGAGAATCACCACTGCCCAGCTCGGCATGACCATGTCTTCCGTGATCAGCCCAAGTAATGCCCCCAACATGTCTGTGTCCTCAGCCCCAGAACCTGTGAATGCTTCTATCCCTACCTCAAACCGACTTAACAACCACCAAATAAAGGGAGAGGATTAGGGGTCATGGGGGGGGCTCATTTGTTTTAAAATTTTCAAGTCTGGGCTTAGCAACCTTGGGTATTACATGATCCACTCTCACAAAGACCCTCAAAAAGGACTTTGCAGGTGTGATTACATAAAGGTTTTGGAGTCAAGGAGATTATCCGAATTATCCTGGTGGAGTTGGTTGTGATCACACGTCCTTAGAAGAGGGAGGCAGGAGATGGAAGCAAGGAGAAGGCGTGAGACGGAAGAAGAGATTGCAGTGATGCGACTACAAGCCAAGGAATGCTGGCAGTTTGTAGAAGCTGGAAACAGACAGGGCAAATGGATAGTCCCCCTGGTCTCCAAAACCAACAGCCCCGAAGATGCCTTGATTTCAGCCAGTAAGACTGATTTGGGTTGCCTGACCCCCAGATCTATAAGAGACTGGCTTCGTGTTGTTTTAAGCCACTGCCTTCATTGTCGTTTCCTACAGCAGTACAGGGTACTAGCAGAATGGCTCTACCAGTTTTGGAAAGTGACTGGGGGGAGGTGGCCAAAGGGAACAGGTCTTGCCCCTTTAAGCAGCATCTGATAGTAGGGGTCCAAAGTAGCATTGCTTAGACTGCAGTGTTTTCAAAGGTTAAGTGAAGCAGGGCTTCCTGTGTTTCCTGATTTGAAGTCAGAGATGGGGAAGCCAGAGAAGTCTGGCAAAGCTGCCCTCCTGGGCCTCTGCATTCTCTTCCATGACGAAGGTGTTCTTGCTGTGTCAGTGAGCTCTCCTGTCTGGCAGAATCATCTCCAAGGGGTTCTTGAGCCCCAGTCTTGGACAAGGACATCCAAACAATGATAAGAGTTAAGTTTGCCATTTCAAAAGCATCTTGCCCTCGGATGTATATCCCAGAGGTACCAGGGTGTCTGGATCTGGCTCCCCACACTTGGCAGAGAGGAATACTTGCAGCAGAAATAAGAAATGAGGTCCATTGCATGTAATCCTGACCCCGCTACCCCGCAAACACACAAGTCAAGCTTCCTCTACTCAACCAAACATTCTTCACCAAATGCGCATGATCTTAAGACATTTACTGAACATCAACTCAAAGCCAGTTGCCGTCTGCTTTGTGTGCAAGACTTCATTAAATCCTCAAAGTAACCCTAACTCTTCTTCCCATTTTACAGATGAGATCATAGTCTATGGATCCCCTTGCTCATAAGAGGCAGGACCAAGATGCTGATGCAATGCTTTCTAATTCCAAAACTGCCGAATCCTTTCTAATTCACTAAGTGCCATCTGGTCCCGCCCTAGTGCACTCAGTCCCTTGCTCATGGCTGGTCACCCATCTTTTAATGCTACTTGAAAATCCAGTGGACAGTGCCCTGCATGGTGACATCCTCAATTACTTGAAGTTGGAGGGGGGAAGACAGGCCCCAAGGAAGCCAACAGGTGAGGGCAGCAGACCCTTTAACTGGGAACCCACAGACTCTCTCTCTCTAAAGCTGGGCTTCTACTTAGAGTCTTCAGCGTGCCAGCTCCGGGCCACATTTAGCCCACACATGTATTTTTTTTCTCTTTCCATACCATGTGGGTGCTCACTATGCCTATCTTTTTCATTTTTATTTATTTGAATGTTTATTTTTTTCATTTCTTTACTTCAGGATGCTATATATATTTTAGGATGTTGAAATTATTTCTCAGTCTATATTTCACATCACACTCACTACCAAAGTTTCTATGTCTTTACCATCACCTCTTCCCCTCTTTTCTTCCCTCGTCCCCCTCTCTATCCATACTCCTCCATCCCCCTGTCAGTCATAGCCCTGATTCCTTTTGTTTTTGCTGGAATGTGTATGTTCATTTAGTTCATTTCAGTATATTCCACATATGAGCAAAACCATCCCGTATTTCCCTTTCTCTTTCTGACATATTTCACTTCACATGACCCCCTCCAGTTCCAAGTGGATTGCGGAAAAGGGTGCAATTTCATCTTTTTTATTAGCTGCATAGAATTCCATTGGGCATATAGACCATAACTTCTTTACTCATCCATATATTGCTTGGCATTTAAGTTGTTTCCATGGCTTGGCTATTGTGCATTGTGCTGCTATGAACATAGGATGCAGATAATTTTTCTGATTCTGGATTTTGTATCCTCTGGATCTATGCCTAGGAGTGGGATCGCCAAGGTCATGACGGTGGCTTTAAGATGCATCTTCATTTCAAGGATCCTAAAATAAGAAAAAGTTAAAAATAACTGGTAATTCCTAATAGTAATAGAACAAAAGCTACAAAGACACAAGAAAAAGCAGGCATTGGAGGGGTGTGGATAAAAAAGAATCATCCTATGCTGTGGGTGGGAAAGCAAACTATGGTGCAGCCTCTTTGGAAAACAGTACAGAGTTTCCTTAAATGAGTAAAGATGGGTCAAGCATCTGATCTAGCAATCCCACTACTAGATGTGGGAGGAAGAGAAATGAATTCAGATGCAAGAGCAGTTCCAAGACAATGCACTGCTCCTGTGTGCCCCTTTGAAGGTACATTTTTTGGCAGGATGCCAGTGCCCTAGCTTCTTTCATTATTAGCCCGCAGACTGGCCTCCTAGTCAAACGACAAGACAGCTACTTCCAGCCACTCAATATCTGTCCCACCTGTCACAGAGACATCCACATACCCTGGAAACTGAGCAGAGCTTGCAAGCCAGGCTCAAGTGGAAAAATTTGGCTTCCCCGGCATCTATTCATTCATTTGCAAATTTCTGCTGTTAATGTCATGCAGAGGCAGGGCCCTGGGATGTAAAAATGTCATGCATTGTCTTTGGAGGAGAAGCAGGCACAGAAATGACACTGCATGGGGTGTGTGTCCTGAGACAAGGAGAGCAGTAGCAAGAAAAGTAAGGGTGATTATTTCTATTTTGGGAAGTCAGAGAAAAAGTACCAGCAAGTGACTTCTAAACAGGTTTTTCAAAGATGAATACTTGTCTAGGGGACAAGGAAAGACATTCTAGACTGAGGAGGCAGGAAGAAATGTAGGGTAACAGCAGAGAAGAGGGGGCCTTGGAGACAGAGCTGGAATGGTCAAGGTCCTGCACAGAACATTTGAAACAATCCTGGAGTGTGGCCTTTGTCTTGCCTGGAAAGAGAGTCTTGGAAGGATTTTACTAGTGGGAGGGACGTGATGCAAATTCAGAGGCAGGGAAAGAGAATGGAATTGGGGGAGAGAAAGGAAGCAGAAGACTATTGGGGGCTCCCAAAACTTCATTGAGAAGGGTCAGAGCCTGAGGTGAGGTAGTGATCAGGACTGCAAGGAAGAATGACACATGAGTATTCATGGCTACCTTATTCAAGCCTTGGCATCATCTTACAATCAAAGCAAAGGAGCTCTAAGAGCACTCTCCATGGTAACTGTTAAACCCTGGATCCCTGCGGTTTAAACGTATCTTTTGTTTTGGTTTGGTTTAGCAAAAAACAAAGACTATCCAATATTGACAAAAGAAAAAGGAAATTTCATTTATACCAAGTACAGCTGGTAAGTTGCTTCACATCCTCCTTCCAAGATCCAGACTATCTTTTTTGAGGTTCCGATGTCCCCCAAATCCTCAGAGACCATCTATGCCAGAGGTGAGTGGGGCTGTTCCAGTAGGTGATTGGGGAAAATCGAGGAAGGGTTCCCCATGGGAAGAATCAGGAGATAGAATGATGGCCACACTCTTATCACCCATCTTCAGGGCACAGGGAGAGAGGTACCTCCACTGGGAGCTAGACTCACCTGAGAACAGACAGCTCAGCATCTTGTGAGGTCATCTCAGAGGCACAGCTCCAGGAGTACCCTGGATTTCCAAGGATCAGTGAGCCCTCCTCTTGTGGTGCGGGAAAGCGGGGTCCTAGACGGGCTGGGGAGAGGAGAGGTGGCTGGAGAGGGCATTTGGGAAGAGTTCCTTTATCTACAGCTTTCGCTCTGTCTCTTGGAGTGCACACTGTGGGCTGCACTGTACTCAGAGTTCCAAGACCCTGTAAGCAAGCCCAGGTGACACAGCAGCTGAATCAGAGAGGGGATTCAAACTCCACCAAATTCAAGCCCGTCCTCTCTGCGCACCAGAGACGGTAGTGTTGCCACAGAGGGCTATGGAAGGAGCTTTGGAGTAAAATTGAAGGGAGCACTCAGTTCAGCTAAAAAGAGGAGGAACCAGATTTCTCCCATGGGAGCAAAGGGAAGAGGAAACCTGGGCAGGGACAGCAGGCACCTCCAAATGCAGGTCTGCAGGAGCTGGTGAGGAGCCAGGCAGCGTTTGGACTCACACTGAGTCTGGAGGGAGACCCAGGGCCCAGTTGGGCAGGAGGTCATGCTGGGGACTTGCAGCCCTGTTCCGTAGGGAACTGCATCCAAGGCTTACACGGAGGGAGCATAGCGACGCTGGCCCCACAAGGAAGTAACTCTGCAGCACAGAAGATGGGAGAGGCTGCAGGATTCCCTGGTGGGCCAGGAAGAGGCCAGAGCAAGGGCTGTGGTGGTGGGGACCGAGAGGAAGGGTTGGCCAAAGTGGGGAGCCCTTTAGAACGCCAGCAGACAAGATGGGCTGGCTGGATGGAAAGCAGAGGAAGAGAGAAGGTGGAAGGAGGACTCTGGAATGACCTTGCGGGGCCCCTGGGTGGTAGCATATTCAAGCCCAGACTCAACAAGAAGGAAGGACCGGGAGGAGAGAGCGATGATGAGGACAAGCGGATGAGCTTGGAATGGCCCACCATGTGCTGAAAGGAGATGCCTGTGCTTATCAGCTGTGGGACCCGTTCTCTCACACATCCACCTCACTGAATTGGAAGGCATCTGAGAAATGCTAAGTCCAGAAATCCACGTGTCCTAGTTCAGCTGTCAGCGTCTTCTCTCTCTTAGTGCTGCCTTGAAGACGTTTTCACATCCCATGGTCAAGACCGTACGAACCGGAGCGGGAAAGGGGGAAGATGGCAGCCCGAGGCGCAGGTCTAGAACTCTGAGTTCTCTGCTGCTTTGTGGTACTTCTGTGACTTCGAGCACCAAGTCCCTGTCTTGCTGGGACTCAGTGTCCTTACCGCTAAAGCAGGGGTAGAAACCGGGGCGGGGACTTTCATTCAGAGTCAGGGGCTGTCCTGATGATGACACTCGGCTCTGGAGAGAAAGCTGATGTAGGATTCAGCTACTTTATAGGCAGTGCTCACCCTTCCAGCTGCATGTATTTATTCTCTTACCCACAAAGGAAGCCAACCAGCAGCCCAAATGTCCATCAACTGGTGAAGGGAATTTTTTGTAAGTGCATACGTATTTGAGGACCATATGGTGAAAGAGTTTTTGGCCAGAAAGGTGAAGCCCATTCTGCTACACGCTATAACATAGATGGGCCCCAAAACTGTTGCGCTAAGTCGAAAAAGCCAGATACAAAGCACTTCTTGTTCTGCTGTTCCCTTCATATGAAATGTCCAGGGGAGGCAACTCTACAGAGACAGAGAGGAAAGGAGTAGCTTACTGGTTGCAGGAGGGAGGGGAGTTTGGACAGGTGCTAGGGGTGCAGGGTTTCTTTTAGGGAGCTGAAAATATTCCAAATTCGATAGTGGCAAATTCAGGAAAAGCCATTGAATTTTGTACTTTAAATGGGTGAGTTATATTTTAATAAAATGCTTTTAAATTTTGTTTTTTGAAGAAGAGGTGCAGGCAAGAATGAAGGTGAGTAGGCAGGCAGGCAGGCAGGAAGAGAGAGGAGGAAAAAGTGTTTTATTTATTTTTATTTAATTGTTCATCTTGGTTGTTCTTTCCAGCCCGGGATCATGAATCTGGGTCCTTGGGATGGATGTGGACTGTGCTGGCCAGGAGCAGTGAACGTAACAACTAAGACACCAGGATGAACCTAAATGACTTTCAAAAGCTACAGTTTCTGCTTTAAAGCACTGTTCCTTCTTCCTAACTGGCATATATGTTCTATAAAAGTCCAGATGTCCGTCTGATCCCCGGATGAGGATTCCTGTCTGCTCTGGTCCCAAGAAGCCCCCTGTACAGCACTGGTGAGGTGCGATGGGGAGGCCTCTCCAGATCATCTCCCAGCATGAGGGGTCTGTCACTTCTCCTGATCATGCCTCCTACCCTCCCCAGTCCATATCTCCCAGCCCCTTCGGGAGTCGAGCATGGGCTTCAGGGGAGGAGGGGTGAATTGTGGAACACGCCAAAAGAAGAAATCGTTTTGGAATTTCTCTGATTCACAGTCTATTTGAGGGAGGGTGTTCTGACCATACTGAAGCATGAGTGAGACTTTGCCTCTATGGGTCTGGGTTGGAAGCCAGAATCTCCAGCATCTGTGCGACTTTGAGTCACTTACTCAACTTCTCGGTGTGTCACCCTGCTCAACTGGGGCAGAGAGACAAGAATCTCTCTTCCTCCAAGGTTCTGATGGACAGAGTGAAGTCTGGGAGCAGAAGGAGGGGCCTGGGAGGCCAAGGAACCTGCGCTCACTGCAAGTGTTCCTTAGATTTGGTACCTGGGGGAACCAGTCTTGGGGGGTTCCCTAGTCTTGGTCATGTTTATGAAGATCAACTGAAGGTGGACTCGTGTAGAAACTATCCTCAATGGACTTTCTTAAGATTCGGAGAGCTGGGCTTTCTCTTTCTTTGCATTTTCTTCTAAGCTCAAGGATGGTAAGAAAAGTGCATCCTCAGGCTGTTACCCTGGCTACCTGCAGGGCTGTGTATCGCCTTCCAGCAGGGCCAGCTGGGATGGCTGGTGGGTGTGGTGCTGGCCACACCGGCCTTTCCTCTCCTCTCCCCCAGCCCTTCCCTCTCCTCCTTTCCCACTTCAACCTCTCTAATGTCGAGCCTCAATTTGCCTGCAAAGTCAAACCCATCTCTTCCTTCCACACCCTCTCTTCCTTCAAGATATTTACACATTTGAAAACTTAAACATGGGGAAAACCATCAAACTGGAGCCCAAACGCCTGAGGGAGAGAAGCAAACACTCCAGGGATGAGTAGCTTGGGAATTACAGCTTTACTGCAGTACAAATGTCCCCCGAAAGCCTGACGATCTGGGGGCTGGCTTGGCTTGCCATTACGGAACTGAAATGGCAGACCCCAATAATCAATTTTTGTAGTCTACAGAGAATATGATGAATGAGCTTAGTTTTGTCTCCACTCCCTCCTGTTAGGGGCTAATATTCTACTGTTTTCTGTTTCCCTTCCTAAGTCTCTAAAACAGCTTATAGGTCAGACTGATCCAGGCTGACACATGGGTGTCTCGAATCTGGAGAAACCAAAGGCAGATCAGTGACCCCTCACTTATTATACATCAGCATCCCTATGATGTGGGGCCTCAGTTCTGTTGTGGACCCTGAAGCTGGAGGCGACCAGATGACCACATGCGGGGAGGATGTTCTCTTATCACATGGCTCTCAAGTTCAGACTCCCCCTTACACACCCCTGTCTGCTTTCACTCAGGGAAACTGAGGATTTGAGACTTTGATCTCCCCTGTCTCCATTTTCTGCAGGAAATCAGTGAATCCTTTCCCTCCTCCCGAGTCTCGTGTTGGGTTTTCATTCATCAGCACCGCACAGGAACATAGGATCGGTAACTGAAACACTAAGGAAAATCACTCTGACTCTCCTGCACTCCCCTCTTCTCTCCCCACATCCTCCTTTACCATCAGCTTAGCATCATTTTCATGTATTTGTTCATTCATTCATTTTTTTCTACCCATTTCAATTTCATTTCATTGTTTCATTTAGCTTTTCCAATTGTCTTCCAAGGTGGAAATTACTCCCATGTTCCAGGAACGATACTGAAATTTAAAGATGAGTAAGATGCAATTCTTAACTCTGAGGAATCCAGACATTAACAGAGAGGTGGACATACCAATATCCCCATGAGGATGTGGGAGAAGGGGCAGCATTTTCCAAGTGTATGCGTTTCAGCGATCTCGTGACCAGATTTTATTAGCATCCTTATCATAGGGATGGGGAAATAAAGTCCAAGGAGATTTTAAGAGACTTATCTTGGGTCACTTAGCAAGTTAAGAGGTATGGTTGCAGCAGAGTCTGGTGAGCTTCCCTGATTTTGTAAGAGTCAAGGAAAGTAACTTCTCTATGGGGAACATTGACTGGACATTGGGTACGGCCTTGTCATGACTCATCCAAGATGAATAATGCGGATCGTCTTTCCCGATGTCCACTGACCACAAGAGCACAGAGAAGAGGAAGACCTGCTTAGCCTGACACCCATGCCTGCCTCTATGGGGAACAGCACCTCCATACTCAATGAGGATCCCCTTCCTCCACTTTCATCCATACTCTCCAGGCTTCCAGGGTAAGTGTCTGACTAGGTTGGGTCACACCCCTGGCCCCAGGGGTGACTCAGGGTGAGCACACAACCACCTGTATCAGCAAAAAAACATTTTGTGATTCTTTTGGAGGCAGATCTGTGGGACTTCCTTACCGTCACAAAAGCAAATGTGACTGAGCCCGGAGTCACCGTGTAGGGAGCTGACATCTGGAAAGAGACCACAGATGCCATCTGCACCCAGGAAGCTGCCCTTCATCGGCGCTGAGACATTCCCTTTCAGGCCTCTGCCAGTGACAGTTGGGTGTCTGTCCTTAGAAATCATGGTCTGGACAAGTGCAGAGGGGCTGGGTATGCGTGGCTGTGACATTATCAGAGGCCCCAGGTGGACAGATGAAGGGATGAGAGCACTCAGAGGTGGAAGAGGAGAACCATTCAGGATGGGAGGGTCTGAGGAAGATCCTGAAGGGAGAAGGAAAGTGGGCTCTGTGTGCTGTGGCCAGAGCTGTTGGAAAAATAGTCCATCCCATTCCCACAGTGTGGGCCCTGTGGACATTCCCATCCTGTCTCACCCCTCTCCTCTGGGATCTATCCATTCTGACCACTGTAGAGGCTATTCTCTGTGCTGGAGAGATCCACTCCCTTACTATCTCAACTCCCACCCATTTCCAGGGCCAGGGTGTCAATGAGGTATAAGAGGCATGGTTCCCTAAAAGTCTCAGGAACCCACAAAATGTTTTCCTCTTAAGGAGGCATCTCTGGATATGGCTATACACAGGATATAGATGAACATATACACACCCACATGTATGTACATATGAACATGCACAGACAGTGGAACATTGTTTGGCCATGAGAAGAAGGAAATCCTGTCATTGTGACAATGTGGATGAAACTAGATGGCGCTTTATTAAGTGCAATAATGCTGCACGGCATCTAAGTGGACTGTCAGAAAAAACAAAGCTGACCTCATGGATGGTGCTTCTACCCAGGGTCTGATAGGGGTGGGCAGGGGTGGCCAGGAAATGGAGGGATGTCCCTTAAAAGGTAGACACTTTCAGTTGCTTGAAGGATAAGTGCTGAAGAGCTAATGGACGGCATGGTAGTTATAGCTGATGACGAAGGATTGCGTGAGTGGACCTTAACCTTTCCACCACACCCCCCCGCCACGAGGTACCTAGGTGAGGTGACGGATGTGTTCATTATCATGAGCTTAGTGATCATGTCATAGCTCGTGCATATATCAAATCATCATGTGCGATTTGAATATGTATATAATTATACCTGCCAATTAGTCCTCCATAAAGTTGAGGGGAAATGCTTCATGCCTTCCTTTCAATTTATTTTAAAACAAGAAAAAAGGTGAGATGATAATAGATCATTATGAAGCCATTCTGAATTATGTTTACTTTCTAACACCGTATGACCACAGGACCACAAATACACATATATGTATGCATGTGGGTAGCTGTTCACAGATACATTATGTATATGTATGCATGTATGTATATATATGCATGTAGATATATATGAAGATAGGTAGGTGTATGTATGTGCATATATATGTCACACACAGTTACACATACATATATTTCATATTCTTTTTCATTTTCTTCCCCCAGCCCCAGGTCTTCATCCTCGGTTCTTGGGTTATGCATGGCCTACACCTTAGCCATTGAGCCAAATATTAGAAATTATAGTATTTTAATGGAGAAAGAAGTCCTCTAAAATAAGTGTACTTAGGGTCCATACAAGTCACAATGTGATCTCCCCATGTCCCTCAGGAAAGTCTTTCCCAGTGCCTTAGATCGCAGAAGGCTACCCAATCCCTCTTTAGACATTCATTATTTATGTTTGTATAAAATAAACTGCTTAACATTTACATTTATTTTTATAACTGCTTCTCATCTCCCCCACAGACTGTTCTCTGCAGGAGTGGGGATTCTGAGTGTCTTGTACACAGTTGTGGTTAAAGAATGAATGAATGAGTGAATGCATTTTATCTAATTTTGTCCTAAAAATGTCTGTTTTTCTTCTGCAGCTTTAGGCATCAAAATCCTAACCCATAGCCTCCAGCTGGGGGGATAGCATCTCCCAGTAACCTTCTTCTAGGTTCTTTGGACTGAGAATATCAGTTTCACTTCATTTCTCTCATTCTGTCTTCCTGATATTGATTAGGATGTAATTTTAAGCAGATTTATTTACATTTAGGCATTGTATTTACATGAATTTTGCTCTCCCTTATTGATTAAAAATGACAGCTTCAAGGTTTATCACCTGGAAGTTTGCCTAACTCCAGAGTTATTTTTATTGATGAGTCTTTGTGAAGACCTTGTTTGGTTGGTTTGTTCATCCATTCATTTGTTTAATAAATATTTATTAGCCCCCATGCCGTGGAGACAGTGGACTTTACTCAGAGTGGGAACTGCTGATTGTTACAGAGCAAGGTCCTAACCAATGTCTTTTTCTCCCTGCCACCTCCTTCTTACTGTCCGTAAAGAGTTTGTTGATAAACCCTTCCTCATATACTCTGCATCCTCACGTCATTCTTCTCCTCTCCTTCTGAACTGCTCTAAAATCCTCTCCCTATTAAGAAGAATAATTCACATCTCTCTAGTTCCTACTTCTTTTACAGGATTTATTCTTTTCCTTTTTTCTTTTAATTCTCCTTTGCAAGAATATAAGTAGCAAAAACAAAAACAAAAAAAAACTGTTTCTGGATTATTTATAGTCTCAGGACTTCATTTTAGCATCCTCTGTATGGATTTTTGTTTCTCAAGAGAAGTGCTATGAGAGGGAGAATTTTCTTAGTGACCCTATCTGCATACATCCTGGGAACCTAAAACTAAAAGGAGACTGATTATCAAAAGAAGAATTCTTCCTTCTTAGAGGACAATTGGAATCAGAAAAGTGCTGGAGGGGAAGAATATGGTCATCGGCCATCAAGAGAATTGCATGTCGCGCTAGCAAGGTCGTTCAGGGCACCGGGAAAGACATGATCCAGTGACTCCAATGACATAACCAGGCGTCTTCCATTTCTGATTCCTCAGAATGGTTTTAGTTTCATAGGCTCAGAGTTGCAATACCCCAGGTCAAGTGCTTTTCTATTCAAGTCAGTGGTAAAGAAAGAAAATGTACTTCAAGTGAACCAGCTTCTTAACACTGAGCCATTGAAATGTGTTGGCTCTGACTGGCCCAAGTTGGACTGTGTGTCCATTCTTGAACCCATCACTACATCAGATTAAATCATTAAATGCTCAGCTTTTGAACCCTGGGTGAAGTCAATTCCACCTAAACTTTAACAGCCAGGAAGTGCAGGTGCATCGGGGCAGGGGAGTTGGATACTCCTGAACCATGTAATCAACAGAATCCACCAAAGATATGAGGTCATTCATGGAAGGATCACATCAGGAGTGGACTTTGAAATGCAGAATTTCAGAAGGTAGAAAACAGCAGATCAGGAGGATAGAGAGTATTGGGAATGCATTCCGCGTGGAGGGGATGGCATGGCCAAAGGCAAAGAGGTGGGCAAGCAGAAAGCTATGGAAGATCCACCAAGTTTGATCAAGTCTGATGGGGACACAAGACCTTAAGGAATGAGAATGGAGGGCCCAAGGAAGCTCAGCAGGATCCCTGAGAACTGGCTAAGGAGTTGGGCTCTCTCTTGAGGGTAATGTGGAGGGATTCGTGTAAGGCAGCAGCACAGTTCGATTTTGAGTTTAGGAAGACAGTTTGGGTGGGAGAGACCAGAGGTAGTGGGGCGGTTACCGACCAGGGTGGGGAGGTCTGTCGTTGGAAGATAGCAGCACCGGTTTTCTTGTTCCAGCTCTTGTTCGGACGTCCTGGACTGAGCTCCCGAAGTTTCTGACAAGCATCAAACCCTTCTGAGAATCATGAATGGAGCAGTTCTTGGCATCACATCCAGGTACAACCCGTAAGTTCTCGAGTCTCCATTTATTCATCTGCAAAGTGAGGGCAGTATTCTCCACTAGCAGCGTTATGAGTTAGAGTTCTGTGTGTTTGTTTTCAAGAAAGGTCAGGCCAGATCAATACCTGTGATGGGATTTCTCTTAATTCCCTCTCCCCAAGACCAAACTACACCCTTGGTACACATAGGAAAGCAAATCCTCACTGCATGATGTAGAGAAAAGTGACTTTTACTTGCTCCAAGATTTTGCACAAGGTACAATTAATTATTCAATCCATTTTCCAAGTAGTCTGTGGGGAAGGTTTTGTTATTGTCATCTCCTCTTTCAGATTAGGCGACTGAGGCTCAGAGAGAAGTACTCTGCCATGTTTCCCTAATAAGGAAGGTGGCAGAACCAGGATAGGGTCCCACTCTTGACAAAGAGTCCACAGAACTTGCCAGCGTGGAGCTCAGCACCAAGTCACGTGGACAGGTGAAAAGGGACCTAGCCAGTCAGACCAGGCCACAGGCTGCTAAGAAGAGCTGAGCAGAAGGGGCCCTCGCTCGGATTTACACAGTACAGTGTTCCCTTTTGGATGTTCAAGAGATTGCAATAGCTTTCTCACTGCTCTGAGCAGCCTGGGGATTTTTCTTACAGTCCTAGACCTCGGCATACTGATCTCAGAGCAACTGGCCTTCCTTGATGGTTTTGGGATGGGGTGTGTAATTTTTCCTCCCACTTTGTATGTAGTTTTCTTGTTCTTTATGCAAGTGTGATGTGTAAAAGGAGCAGAGGGTGCTTTCAGGGGCAGCCTCCACCCCTGAGTAGCTGCATTGCTTTGGAAGAAGAGAATGAATTTTGGTGACCCTCACCTAAATCAACAAATACTTGCTATTATTTTCCATATACTCACCTGCAAGACAAATCAGTAAAGAATTCTAGCGTGTGGCAGAAGAACCACTAGAATAATTTTCCTTTGCACAAGTAATAATTTTGGTTTGAGGTTGTAAAATTGTAATTTATAAGAAATATATATTTGGTCCTTCAGAAAACCAAAAAAAATATATTTTATACACAGTTGATCTTTAGCCATAGTGCTTGGTTCAGAACTTCCCAAAGCCTTAGAATTTTCAATAAGCGTTGAGAATGATAAAGAAGACTTAAAGCATTTCAGCTGCTTGTCTGACTATGTGAGTAGATGACTGAGACTTCAAGTTCTACCCCAGACCACCAAGGTGGGGAAAGGAGCTAGAGATTGCATTTAAATGCCCATGGCCAATGAGTCAATTAATCATGCCTATTTAAGGATGCCTCTATGAAAACCCCAAAGGAGGGGACTCTCTCTTGGTGAACATGTGGAAATTTGGGGAGAAAGATGCACCTTGGAGGGACATGGAAGTTGCACCTCTTTTCACTAAACCTCACTCAATGCATCTCAGCATTTGGTCATTGAGTCCTACCCTACAGTATCTTTGGTAATGAATCAGTGGTCTAGTGTATAGATGGGTTTCCTGAGTTGTGTCAGCTGTTCTAGCAAATTAATTGAACAGGGGGCCCTGGTTACTTCTGATTTATAGTCAGTCACTCAGAAACACAGGTTACAGCCTTGGCATACAATCTGAGTCTGCAGGAGAGAAAAGTCTTGGAAATTGAATCCTTAACCTGTGATGCTGAGGCTTTCTCTGGGTAGACAGTGTCAGATATGAGTTGAAGTCTCAAACACCCTGCTGGAATTGAAGAATTGTTACTTGGTGTGTGTAACACACACACACACACACACACACACACACACCCCACATGCGTTGGAATTGGATCCAACAACCCTTTGCAGAGGTCACTGGCTAAGTTCTGCTACTGACATTTTCTATCCCCTAATGATGGCTCTGCAGACCCATCTTAGCTTTTATTGGGCAGTCACATCCAATCGTTTCTGAGAAAGAACGAAAAAGAGAAAGCTCACCACATGGGTCCTTTGAAAGAAAACCTGGGACCCAACTCTTGGTGAAGGTCAATACACAAAGTTAATAAGCAACCTATTTTTAAAGAATAATTTATTCCCTGGAGAGTTGGTGTGATGGAAAGAAGGCATGGGCTCTGGTGTCAGACAACTCAGTTCTCAAGGGAGTCAGCATGGGGTTTGCAAGTCCTCCTCTGCTGGTGAGCTTTAGTAGAGGTCAGAAGGGTCCATTGCCCGGGGTGACGGGGTGTCTCTCTCTTTTGCAGGATCCACATCTAGAGCTGTTGAGTAAGAGTGCCAGAAATATGGATGCTATCGACACTCCATCATCCCTATCCCAGTATTGACAGCCTCTGTATTTGGGACCAGCAGGGATGAAATTCATCATGCCCCTTAACACCACATGAGAACTTCTGCAGCCTTCCACAGCCTGTGAGTGCTCTTTTCTCTGACACTCTTACATCTCTGCACCTGCATATTCATGAAATGACCTCATGTGTCTCATAACCTTATGTCCCTCCTACCTGGGAATGCCCCCAGCTTTCCTATCATGTCACTGGACTACAAGCATCCAATATCCCCCTTTCTTTCCTTTTTTTTCTTGAAAGGATATTACATTTTGACATTAACTTGTTTTGAGGTCTACATGATATCAATCTTGCACATGTATATATATATATATATATATATATATATATATATATATATATATATATATATAGCACAGTAGGTTTACCAATATTCCCCCTTTTTTTCTTCCTTCATTTACAGTTAATTCCCTTTATCCCATTTCCCCCACCGCTCCCCCATCACTTTGGTGTCCTTTGATTTGCCTTTTTGCCTCCCCCTCCACTAAGAATCCACAGCTGTTTGGAGTAGTTTCTTTCTCTCCCTCTCTGTCTCTCTGTCTCTCTGTCTCTGTCTCTGTCTCTCTCTCTCTCTTTCTGTCTCTCTGTCGCTCTCTCTCTCTCTACTTTTAATGTTGTTTAACTTATGTCATTCATTGGTTTTCTATCTCTGTTCACATCACATGAGTGCTGTCATACAATGTCTATTTTTCTCCTTCTGGCTTATCTCGCTAAGTATCATTCCTCTCCAAGTTCATCCATGTTGTCGCAAATGGTAGGATTTACATCCTCTACCTCTATTAGCCCCCAGATCATTCACTATCCTTCTGATCAGCACCTCTTCTGTCATAACCTTTTGTGATTTCAAAACCCATGTAGGTGAAATTAGAATACCCTGGTCTCATGTCCTTGACCTCAGAGATCTCCCAAGAACTCATGTTTTATCCTATCTGGACACCTGCCTCTGGATCACCAGTAACTGTAAGCAAAGTCCCCCTAAGAGTTGAGGTTTCAAATACTTTATCTTCTTCACCCACCTCCAGACCCCAAACCCAGCAATTCTCCACCCCATAGTGCCTAAAACCTTCACCAACTTTTCATTGTCCCTGATTCTTGGCTGTCTCCTATTCCCCTGTTTAAATGTTATGGTCAGTCACTGTTGTTTGCCTTTACAAGATTCTCAACTCTCTTGATCTGAGATCTTTGGCTTTTTCCAGGTTGTTACAGCTTACTTAACCGTCAGGCAAAAATGTTCTGGTTTTCTTCATTTGGTTGACTCTGTAATAAAGAGCTTTCCTGGCTTTGAGGATTGTGTTAGCTTTCTGTGGCTGATGAATTATCACAGACTCAGTGACTCAAAACAACAGAAACTGTTCTCTTGTAGTTACAGAAGCATGCACTCAATCTCTATGGGCTAAAGTCAATGTGCCAGGCAGCAAGGGTTCCTTCTGGAGGGTCCGAGGAGAGTATTATTTCCTGACTTCTGTTAGCTTTCAGTGGCCACTGGTGTTCCTTGGTTGGTGGCCTCTTCCTCCAGCTTCGAAGTTCTTCAATCGCCAGTCTCTGTTTCCAAGCATCACCCCATCACCCAGTCTTCTCCTCTGACTCTGACTTCCCCTGCAATCCTTTTATAAAAAATATGGAGAGTATCTCAGGCTCACCAGGATCATCCTTCCATCTCGGGATCCTTAACTTAAGCATATCTGCAAGACCCTTTTGTCACAGAAAGTAATATTCATAGATTTTTGAAGATTAGAATGTGAATATCTTTGTGGAGGAAGGAGAACCAGATATTAGAATACTGTGTTAGTCTAGTTATGCTAGTTTCCCTTGGAATTCGCAGCTCCTCATCACAGAGTTACTCAGCAAACATCTGCTTTATGCAAAGTCCAGTAGGATCTAAGTGTCAATCTAGGAAAAGTGACCTGCACCCCCAGCGTCCTGGCTGCTTTGAACTTGTGACTTTGCCATCCGAAGATGAGTTCTCCTCCACATCAGTCAGGGTAGAGGAAGAAATAGAAAGGATACGTGGATTTTTCAATACCTTGACCCGGAAGTGACATCATCATTTCCGCTCACATTTCATTCACCAGGATGGGTCAGATGACCCCAGTCAACTACAGGGGAGAGCTGAGACGTGTTGTCTTCTGTACCCCAGAAGGGAAGAAGAGCCAAACATTGTAAAACACAGTCTGCAAGGCTTGCAGATCAGCTGGTAGTCACTTTTCTGGGAGCACAGAAAAGAAGCCAGGATGTCAGCAAGCTCTCCCTGAGGGGTATAGTCCACTGCTCCATAGCTTCCCCCTCACCTACACCGCCCCTGCACGATGACCCATTATTTTGACATCTGTCAAGAATGCAATACTTAGACCCAAGAGGGGAAGAGAGAGTTTTCTTTTATCTTCAGCTTTCACAGTTCTAATTATTTCCTGCCTTCCTCTGCCAGGGGCATGAGCACAAACCAGAATTATCTAAAGAACCCAAAGAGGTATTTAGCCTTCAGACGCTAAATGTGTAGTAGTCTTGGATCCCCACTTGAACAAGGCAGAGACAGTTGCTCTATGTCAGAAAGTTCAAAATTAGTGGATTTACAGGGAAAATTCTTGACAAAAGCTCAGGATTTGGAGTAAGACAGCTACAGCAGAGAGAATTCCAAGCCTTGTCCGGTCACAGTGTGATCTCTAGGAGGAGATGAGTTTGCTTCTGCTTCCCTACAAGCAACAATAACACCCAGCCACCTCACCCTACATTGCCTAGGTGTGCCCCTGTCCTGCCCTTTCTCTTTTAAGAGTCTTCTACCTACAAGAATTGCATTGTGATCCTCAGACTCATGGCGGGGCGGGGCACAGTGGAAACTGGCAGAATAATAAACTGGAGAATTAGCTGGGATTTTTCTTGCCCTTGCATTTTCATGTAACCCTTATCTTGTTGCTCCACACAGCCACAGTGGTTTCCTGTACTCACACTACCAAGGGAAAATTCAAAATAGAGGCCTCTCAGTTTCAAAAGTTGAGGCCTTTTGAGTAGCACACAAAAGTCTAGGAAATGCAATAAATGTGGAAGATCATATAGGCAGAGAAGAACTAGATCTACCCACCATCAAAACCAGATCAAAATTCCCTAGGGTGTAAGAGGAGTCGGAGTAAAAGAGAGGGCAGGTTAGATGTCAGAGGTTATGTGTCCTGTCCTCCTCTGGAGTCTTACTCAAGGTAGGGAAGAAGATAGGAACCCTAGATCTGATAATGGGCACCATGATAGCTTGTCCAGGTAAGCCCTGGGAGGTAGCAAACTCCAGAGGAAGGAGGCCAGATGGTGTGACTGGATAGAAGATCTTTTTGGGGGCTCATGGGAGCAAGTCAAAGAAGCATAAAGGGCTCTTCATGGGGAAGAGTAAATGATGGTGCTCACAGTCCAGTCCTGATGGCCTGTTTCACCCCACAAAGAGCTGTCCTAGCTTTAGTATAAATTAGCTTGTCAAGTGCAACCCAATTACCCCAGACTCTTTGTCATCCGATAACCCTAAGGTGACTTGGGTTCCAAAAGCTGACTTGTAGGCACACAAGTAAACCTTTGGGGAAGAAGAGGTCCTGTTGTGAGAAGAGCTAAGGCGGTTAACAGTGTTCAGTCCCCACACCACGTGCCGGCACCATTAGCAGTGGCGTGTTTCCACTGTGTGAGTCCTAAGGTGATGGCATAGCTCTTGATTGTTTTGTCCTTGGATTTGAGACACTGAAATTCTATTCTCATGCCTAGAGATTCTGTGCAGCTTTACACCTTCTGATAAATCTTTCTCTATTTGTACTTCTACAGATTCTGTCCTTGGTAACAAGAGCACTGATTGACATGACTTGGGAACTCATGTGGCCAAAAATAGATATGCGGATGTCCCCACAAGAACCAGCCCAGGCCAACATGAGGAACAGATTAAGTACTTGCCATCAACACCATTCATTCTTTCAATGTAGATACAGTGTCAGTGGAAGGAAAGGCTGCTGCATTAACCATAATTACCTCTCCTCGCTTTGCAGACTGGTAACTCCAAGTCCACATTAAATAGTTCATTCATCGCTACCCCCTGGTGTGGTTAAGTGGTTAAGCTCATAGCCTCTGTCTGATTCACTCCATATTCATCCCAAGGACCTGGGTTCATGTCTCAAGGCTGGCAGAAACAACCAAGTTGAACCACTTAATAAAATAAATAAATGCTTCTTCCTCTTCTTGTGGCAGAAGACCTTTTCCCTGACCCCAATGCCAAAGTTAATCTGCCAGGAATTTTCCATAGTTCTACAGAGGCTGTAGCTACATCCTGTTCTAAGGAGACTGCAGCTATGCCCTGTTACCGTGACTAAGGACAAGCAAGCATCGCCTCCCTTCTCCGCAGCTGTACATAACTTACAAGAGTTGCCAGTAGAAACCACGCATAGCCAAGGAGATGAATCATTACCTCAGAATATAAAAGAAGCTCCCCTAGACCCCCTGTTGCTCAGCTTTGAGTAACAATGCTCCTGAACCAGCACCAGTGCTTGCAATAAAGTCCTGTTTTCTCTACCTTTCCAGTGTCAGTCTTCCCACCATGTGGAGGCTTTGTCATTACACTCTCTCTTCCTGCCTGTCTGCCTCCTTGATTTCATTCCTACCTACACCATTCCTTTAAAAAATTAGTTAATGGAATCACACAGAAAGTCACATTAACCTAATGCTTGAGTTAGTGACCTGAGATTTATATCCAATTGTTGCTTGTGTTTACAAAGAAGAACACAAATGGAAGATTTCTAAATCACCACCTCACACCCTGATAGCTTCTATCAACAATGAGAAAACAGCAATGTTGAAAAGGATATGGAGAAATTTTGGAGCTTTGTGCATTGCTGATAGGAATGTAAAATCACACCAATGCTATGGAAAACAGAGCAGTAATCACTCAAAAAATTAAAAATAGAATGACAAACCAGCAACTTTACTTCTAGATATACATTCAAAAGAACTGAAAGTCGAATCTCAAAGAAATATTCATCTACTCACGTATGTAGCAGCTTTATTCACAGCAGCCAAAAAGTGGAAGAACTCAAGTGTTCATTGAGAGAGAAATAGATAAAGAAAATGTGGTAATGCATACAATGGAATATTGATCCACCTTTAAAAAAAGAAAGAAAAAAATGTGCTACAATTTGGATGAACTTTAAAGACAGGAAGCTGAGTGAAAAAAGCCAGTCTCAAAGGGAGAAATGCTGTCTGTTTCCACTAAGGTATGGAGTAGCTCAACTCATAGAGACAGAAAGTAGAAGAGTGATTGCCAGGGCCTGGAGGAGGGGGCATGGGGAGTCATTTAATGGGAGCGGAATTTCAATTTTCCTAAAAGAAAAGTATTCTGAGGATAAATGGTGGCGATGATCACACAACCACGTGAATGCACTTACTGTCACTGAACTGTACACGTTAAAAATGATGAAGAGGGTGAATTTTATGTGTGTATTTTCACCACAATTAAAAATTAAAAAAGACAAACCAAGATTTCTAAACCTTTTATCAAGAAGAGCTAGAATCCCAGAATGGTAACACTGACTTGCCTTAGAAATCATCTTTATTCCCCGCGGGGAAACCTGAGGTTCAGAGAAAAGAAGTGACTGTTCAAGGGAACTGACATATTCACCCAGGCCTGTGCTCCCTCTATTGCTTCTCCCTCCTGCAGGGTGACCCTGTGCTCCAGGGCTCAAATGACAGGCATTTCCTCACCCTTCGATGCTCTGCTCTAACCCCTGGCTGCTGGATAATGGATGGTGACTCACAGACCAGACCAGACATGCAAGCAGCTTGCCCAGACTCTAATTCGATTGTTCACTCCTGAAAACATAAACTGGAGCCTTGTCCTGAAGACAGTCACCAGTGAAGAGGAAACACAGTACAAATGAAGAGCCCACCTCAACTGGGCTCTGAGTATAAGCCATTATTTTTATGTGTGCTGTTGCCTCTGATTCCCCCAGCCCTATGAAATAGATATAATTCTTACATCTGATTTTGGAAAGGTGGGTCAGCCTATCCAAAGCTTCATGGCTGACGCTGGGCCAAACAAGGACTCTGTGCTGGATCAGAACAATCCTTATACCCAGTGCAAGCCCTGAGCCCCACTAGGTGGCTGTTACAAGGGGTTATCTCTGACTCTATGGGTGTTTTTAGGCATTTCTGGCACTGGGATGGTTAAAGTGATATGTGTTTTAGGCAGGACTTTTAGAGTAGGGCTTATAGGGGTGCCAAATTTGTTTTTTGCCTAAGGTGTCAATATTCCTTGCGTTGGCCCTGGATGTTTCATGAAGTCCTGCTGGACCATACATTATTACTGTGTGATCACCAATGGGTATCACATATGGAAATGAGCTCTCCATTTCCAGCGACACAAGATTTCAGAGGACTATTGCCTGGATGAACCCACTAACCAGGTAATTGAATTGAGGACAGTACTATTCATAAATAATTGCCTTTTTTTTTTTTTTTTTTTAAGACTGAGTGGTTTATCTCTACAGCTAAATCAGTTGATGGGTTTTCCCCTTCCAGGTTGTTCCTCTGGGAAGCTTTTTCCACAGAAACATCAGCATTAGAAAAGTTTATAGATGTTTTTATAGAATTGTTTACAGTTGTTTGCAGAGAATGAATCTATTTGTCGAGGTATCTTCTTCCAAGTCAAGTACAGAATGTGAGAAGCAGAGGGTCCTTAGAGATTGCTGGGTCCACTCTTCTCCCCTTTGAACAGGTAAGGAAACTGAAGTTGGAAAAATTAAGAGGCCTCCCCAGGAAGGCAGAAGTGAGAGAGAACACAGGACCATGCCTTCTGCTGCAGGTCCTCAGCTTGTGGCATATGAGGCACTGGAAAACTCTCTGTGGTGGAAAAAGTCTGTTGCTTTACAGCATCCAAGTGAGGTCTTCTGGGTCCACCACAGAGAAACGGGTGTTATCTTACACCCAGACTTGAAGGTCCAAGTTGCTGACATGAGCCAGGTACTTAGCATCATCTATGAAGAAGGGGTCATTACCCACTGTGATAAATGTTAAATACCCTCTGAGATGCTGATAAACTTTTCCTAGGCTGACTATGTACCATTTTAAACAAGACAGCACCATTTTTTTTTTCATATTTCTGGCCCATCTCATTGTTTTACTATAAATGTCAATTTTGTCCCATTTTTAATAAACCAGGGCCATCTTTAATGCAGGGCAAAGGCGGGCAGTTGAGTTTCCCCAGGCCCAGTTTGTTGAGGGGTCCAAAAGCAGCTGCTTCTTTTGCCCCACATCAAACTGGTTCTTGCCAGCACTGACTGTGGCGGGCCACAGATGCTACTGCTGTTCCTGCCCCTGTGAGGAAACAGGAATAGGATTCCTCCCCACCAGGCACCTGTTTCTTCAAAGAGAGCAGAACAATACAGTGTGGTCAAGCAGATAAGTACTTTGGGGGTCATCTCTGGAGCTTTGGGGGTTATTAGGTTATTAGGCACTGGAACCATTACTGGGCATTTCTAACATTTGGGATGGTTAAAGCAGTATGTGTTTTAGGCAAGATATTTAGAGCAGGGCTTATAGGGTCACCAGATTTGCCTAAGGTACCAATATTCCTTGAACTAGTCCTGGCTGTTTGCATGTCCCACAGGACCACATGTCATTATTACATGATCTCTGACCAGCATCTCCTACTACTTACTTGTTGGTGCTTGGCGGCTCTGCTCCTGCTCAGATTGCTTCCGCTCTCCTTAGTCGCCAGTGCATAATCCTGTACCACCTTTGTCATCCCAATGTCCCCTTTTTGTCTCAGGGAATATGGTCAGGCTACCGTTGCCCAGGACCTCAACCCCTGGGAGGATGTATTATTTTGGTGGGTCTAGTATAGGAAACTATTACGGACTGGATGGCTTTAAACCACAGAAACACCTTGTCTCATGGTTCTAAAACTAAAAGTTCAAAGTCAAGGTGTTGATGGGTTGTTTCCTTTAGAGATTTGTGAAGGAAAATCTGCAGCAGGCCTCTCTCCTTGGTTTTTTTATCACTGACTTTTCCCTATATCCTTCCTTGATACCCATCTCTGTGTCCAAGGATACTGCCATGTTGGATTGACACCCATCCTAATCTACCTGTGAGGGCCACAGCAACACAAAGCTCTCACACATAAAGAAATCCACAGGAAAAGGAGCTTAGATCATTCTGGAACATGCAAAAACATCCTCCACCTTACTCATTCTAAGAGACGTGAAAATTAAAACTGGTTGGAAACCTGTTTTTCACCAAAGGACAAGAAATAAAATAATACCCTGTGCTGACGAGACTGTGGAGAAATGGGCATGCTCATCTATGATCAGTAAGACCATCAAATGGTATACAGATCTTCCTCCACTTACATCGGGATTATGTCCCCCAAGCCCATCACAAGTTGAGAATGGAGGGGAGCGGGGAAAAGTCCCCCATCCCTCTGCAGTTCTTCTCAGGTTGGTGGAGCAAACAAATTAACATCAGACAGATTAGTAGGAGAAAAGGAGTAAATGTCTTGACACATCTATATGACTATAAATTCTAAAGAGAATGAGACAAACTGATGACTTATATCCTAAGGAAAGTAATAGGATAGAGTTCTCGGGGGTCAGGAAGAGAGAGAAAGGTGAGGGATTGACACCATGTGAAAAAATTCCCTGCAGTTTTGGTTGTTTATTTGTGTGATTACATGACTCACTGGGAGCTGTGGTTCACTGTATCATCACAAGAGAGTATTCACTAAAAATTGCTAGTCCAGGGGGGACAAAAACAAAATTCAGAATTCAAAATATGATACCTACGGAATGCCTATCACTTTTGCACCATCACGAAGTTGGAAAATGGTTATGGGAAACCATTTTGATGGGGGCCCTCTGCACACTTGAGGGGCAGCTATTCAGCCATACCTGTCAAAATCACACCACACATCCCAAATGTGTCCAGAAATCACACATCCAAGGATTTATCTTACAGCTCGACTCTCACCCTTTTGCAAAACAGTGCGGGTTTTGTATTTCAGTATTATGTGGTTGAAAAATGCAAGCGACCTAAGTCCTCACTGATAAGAGATTGCTTCAATAAGTTGTGGGAAGATCCATACAACAGGATCCAATTTTAAAGAAGAATAAGAAAATTGTTTATGAATTGACGTGAGCTCAAAAGGGAAAAAGCACAATTATAACAGACTGAAAAATATGCCATCACGTGGGTGAAAACCTCACATGCATTTATATGTTTACATGTACATGGAGCAGGTTTGGTGGGTCACATACAAACAACGGGCATTAGAGGTGACTTCCTGGGAAGAGGACAGGATGGCCAGGGAGGGGGCGGGGATAGCAAATGGGGCAAAAAAGACATTTTAAAATCTGTGCTAAGCGTAGCAATTGCCTGATATAAATACATATAGATAGAGATCAAGGTATAGATAGATACAGAGGAACAGATATAAAGACAGACATCAATATCAATACGTATCATTATCTCTATCCCTCTACATATATATACACTATATATATATGTATGTGTATAATCACAAAGAAATTTTTTGACATCAGGCTATTGACCCACTTTGTGCCTTATTTCTCCAGGCGAGCTTGAACCTTTTAATGGCTTCCAAATAAGTTCAATTAAATTTTACTCTCATTTTATGAATCCAAATGAAGCCAGTGCCATCAAGGGGGGGGGAAGCTGAGCATGGAGAGCGACAGCTCGGATGATCTCTGTGCCCTGGCTCCCCTCAGCCCTGGGCAGAATTAACCCCTCCTCCTCCAGGAGTCCTCAGATCATTAGAACTCAAGTCCTAGAGAGTGGCAGGCATTTGTCAGTGAGTCTGAGAGGTGACAGGCTCCGGCGTTCCACAGGTGGCTTGGAATCCACACAAGCGGTGTGATCCTCAGATGCTGGGCTAACCTCTCTGCTGCTGGGTTTCCTGTTCTGTAAGGTAGAGGGAATATGTTGTTTCACGTAGCTGCTGTCAGATGGATTCGATGACCATGCCACACAAGCCCTGGCATTGACGGGGCATCCTTCTGGGTAGTGTCTGCTCAATGGTGGCACATTTGCTGAGGGCATACATCCTGCTAGGTATTGTGTGGGGTTCTGGAAGACACCAGAAAGGGAGGCGGTCCTGGAATCAAGGCAACCTGGGTCTAAATCCCACTCTGGGCTCTCACCAGCCACTGGGCAAATGCCCTGCACCCTTTGAGCCTGACTTCTGCTATAGACATGGAGGTGATCATACCCTCACAGGGTTGGTGTGAGGATTAATGGGTGGCGGACTTGGCGTTCCAGGCCTGCACTTGGCGCTACATCATCTGAAGGTTATAGTCGGTGGCCAGTCTTGTCACTGTTAAGAAGACATGCTTGCCCAGCAGCTAAGTCGGTCTGGCCACCTCGCATCTGAGTTCGTTGCAGGTGAAGAGTGCAGATTCTTGGTTGAAGGTTCCCAAGAACAGATGCGCATCCCAGGGCCGAGGGAGCCAACAAGGAGAGGCTGAGATTAAACTAAGCCCCTGCTGGAGTCCAGGCCTGTTGTAGACTGAATGCTTATGCGCCCTCCCAGAATGGATGGGTTCCAACCTAACTCTAATAGGCTGCAGCTCGTAGGTGGGGCCTTGGGGAGGTGACCAGCCCATGAGGGTGGAGCCCTCGTGACTGGAGTTAGTGCCCTCTTCCCCCACGTGAGGACACCAGATGCAGCTGGCATTACAAGAGGCCTCTCACCAGAACCACCCATGGCCACCCTGATCTCAGACTCCTAAAACTGCGAGCAATAAAATGTCTGTTGTCTAGAAGCCACCCAGTTGATGGGTGTTCTGCCGCAGCAGCGTGAACGACTAAGACAAGTCTAACTACGCTTCTCATGTTCGATTCGGCCAATGTTTCTGGAAGCTAGGGGTCTGGCGTATTACCTTACTTGACATGCACCGTAACCCTGCGGACAGAAACTCATCCCACTGTTCCGTGGGGCTGGAAAAGTTACATTAAGAGAACGCACACATGTGCGTGTGCGGGACCTAAGCTGCCGCCTCTCACACAGGCAAGATGGATTCTGCGTCTACAGGAGGGTGAGGGGCTGTGGGCGATTCCAGGTGACCTGGAGAGAAACTGCAGGAGCATCCAGGGGTGTGTCCTAGACGCAGGCTGCCCAGCTGAGATCCCCGCTGGGGTCTCTTTCAAGTTTTGCCGTTTTGTTTACTATTCATGCATCCGCCTGCTGCCCTGTAGATGTGTTTTGTTTACTGTTCATGCATCCGCCTGCTGCCCTGTAGATGTGTTTTGTTTACTGTTCATGCATCCGCCTGCTGCCCTGTTGATGTGTTTTGTTTACTGTTCATGCATCTGCCCGCTGCCCTGTTGATGTGAAGCTGTGCGGTCGCCGCATCACATATATCGACAGGAGACTGGCTTTTCCCGGTTCATAACGCGCTGTAGAGGTCCTCCCTTGTCAGAACCTCTGAGACAGTCTTGTTCTTTCTAACAGCTACAAAAGAATCCATAACTCAGAAACAACCAAATGTTTAAGGGTCTGTCGTTTTGAACACTGCATGATTTCCGCTCCCCACCACTATAAAGCAACGCTGCGAGGAAGCCCTGCTGGGGGATGCTGCTTTTGCTTTGGGAGTGTGGAATTTCTGCGGAGAATGTTGATAGCTTCTGCCCTTTGGTTTTTAAAAGTGGCCTTTCTCTGTCCCCAGGGATTTGACAGGAATTGAGAGTTGAAAGAGGCTTGACTGAGACACATCACCAGCCCCCTTTTGCACCCCATCTGCTAGAGTGGCAGATAGAGATAGAGTTGGAATCCAAGGCTGCTGCTCCCAGGCCTGAGAAGTAGGCCCACCGCAGCCTGGATTCATTGGGAAGAGCCTCTCTGACGTGGCCACAAAGGCGTGCAATGTGTTTGGAGGAGTTAGCATCTGGCTGGTACTGGGTGTCTCCCTGTCCCTAGAGGTTCAGCCCTGTCTCCAGTCTCTCCTCTCGCCCTCCCTGACCTCTGCAGGACCCAGAGATCAACGCATGCAAACAGAGTCAAGTTCACCAAACAAGACATGTGCTGCCGGGGTCTCCCAGCAGACAAATGGCTGCGGCTGTCTTTCTCCTTCAGTACAGATCTATCTGGAGGCAGCTGCACTGGGGACCAGCCATCACTCAGCACCCCAAACACACGCCCATCAGGGAGGTCTGAGAGTTTGCTGCTGAGGTTCCCTAGGAGAAAGGAAAGAACCAAGACAGATCATAGGGGTTCTGTTCAATTTCTCCCTCTGCAGCTGGGAGGACAATTTCTTTCTCAGATTATATTTCTTAAAGGTAGTATTTCAAGGGAGAGGGTTGGAGATCAAGCGGAGGTCAACACTCACGGGCAAGCAGCCTGAGGAATCTATTCACCTCCCTGCGTCTCAGCCGGATGCACAGCCGGGTCCTTGACCCGGTGGCTAATTCAAGCCCCCCACGTGGGCTTCCATCACGCTTACTGATTTATTGCACCAGATGGCAAGTATCTCTTTGCCCTTCTTTCCTAGAATGAGATCTCCTGATAGCTTCTGGAGGGTGAGCACACTGCATTCTGCTCCAGCCTCTTACGAGGTCACACTCAAGGTAACTACTCCATGGATGTCTGGTAAACACGTCAACGCTCCACAGCTACCATGAGCCATGGCCTCTGGGTTAGTCTGCCCAACACTAAACAAAGTGATATTTGAAAATTTCAAGAAAAGAGTCTCAAAATCAGACTCATGAGTTCTGGATTGGTCCACTCCCTGTCTGGGTGTCAGCGTCCTTCCTTATGATTTAGGGTTAAGGAGGACCTCACAGTCCTACCCCCCAGCTTTGAGCAATTTTAAACATCTTTATCAAAAAGTGCAGCCCTTCTAGGAAACAGATGTGATGCTCAGTAAGTACCAGGAGTTAGACAAAAGTGATGGGTTGGGGGGAAATGAACTGTTTGTCTGTGCTGTTCAGAGATGTAAGAGCAGATGGGTCCATCTTGCCGGGTGAGCCCGTAGCCATGCGTAGGCCGATGGCAGAGGCTGAGGCCATGTCAGGGCGGGTGGGACAGGGGCCAGGCTCGCTTGGCCTTGAATTTGAAGCCTGTTCTGTTTGTTGCCTCCTAACTGTGATCTTTCTGGGAAGCTACTAGCCATTCCAAGCTTGGCTTGTCCAGGCCACCATCACCACCACTTTTATAAAAATTAAAGGACCTCATGTCGAGGTTAGAACATAGCACAGTGGGTAGCTGCTGCCATCTGGAGCTCAGAGGCCTGGGTTCAAATCCCCGTCTTCACATTTCTAGGTGGAGCCTTTGAACAAGTAACTCATTGACAATTTTCACATGTAGAAAATAAGGGGTCGCTTGTGGAATTTTTAGAAGATTGAAAAAACTCTCAATAAGTGGCAGCTGTTACCACATTAATTGCCTGGCACAGTGTTGAATATGCCGTCCGGGAAAAGCATTTGAGAAACTGATCTCAGAGACCCCAGTGCCTCCTGCGAGTGAGCTGGAGCAGGACAGGTGTGCTGGGCGGCCTTCAGCGCTGGAGCGAGGTTTCTGGGGGGTCGAGAACCAGTCTGACTCTTAGCAGGCTGGACGGACCAGGGCCTGGATGAGGACCAGCTTACTCCAGAGTGCAGTCAATGGACAAGAATCTTCTGGAATCATAAAACCACCTGTATTCTGATGAGTTTGGGGAGTCCCAGCTCATGTATCGGAACCTGTACTTGGGGTCAGTTGTCCAATTTGCCCATAGCTTGGCCATATGCTCCACTTGTCCCCAGACCTGGTGTCACTCCTTCCCGCTGCAGCAGGGACTGCTGGGTACCTGCCACCTCCACTCTCCCGCCCTCCCAGTGATGGGATGCTGACCACAGGGCCTGGCAGAGCGCCAGCTGGAAGCGACAGCTTCCAGCAGCCTCTAAGCTGCAAAGACCTCTCATCACAGCTAGTTGGCCCTGCCCTTTGCCAGCTGCCTCCCCCCTAAGTGAGCAAAACTCACTCTGACCCCGTGTGGGTCACAGAGAAAAGTCAGATTAAGCCCATGCCACCTTTTACCATTGCCTTGTGTCCTTCCTCTTCTCCCCTTGCCAGCTCCAGCTGTTTCTCCTTTCTACCCAAATTCTCAGATGCCTAATTTTGGCCCTCCCTCAGAGCAATTCACCAGGGTCCCGATCCCCACACTTCAAACCGACACCCTGCAGACTCGGCAGAACAAAAATCCCTCAGAGGCACAGAATTCACTTCGGTTCCGTGGGGGTGTGTGTGTGTGTCTGTGTGTGTGTGTCTGCATGTGTCTGCATGTGTCTGTGTCTGTGTCTGTGTGTATGTCTGTGTGTGTGTCTGTGTGTGTCTCTCTGTGTGTGTGTCTGTGTGCGTGAACACAACTGCACCAGGTCCCCTTATTGTCTCTGAAATGCACACCCCAAGGCCCCTGGTGGATGGACCCTTCGACCACAACGACTATCAAAGCTGAGATATGTGTGTTTTTTCCTATCCACACAGACCCATGACAAAGTCTGTAGGACAAAGTTATGTGTTAGGCAAGTAAGAGACTAAAAGAATAATAATAAACTAGAACAAATACAACACAGTGACATGAAAGCTCCATGAATGTGCTCTCTCAGTATGTCACGTCTTCAGACAGCAGCTGCCCTGGGCCACAGAAACTGGAAACCTGAGGCCCTGCTGAGGGAAGACAAGAGGAGGGGCTGTCGGCTAGGTGTCCTGGCATCCACGCGGCGGTCACCACGACTGCTGTCCCAGCTGCTGGAAGCCTCTGCTTTCTGGCCTGTGAGAACTTGTGTCCTTAAATCACAGAGGACACTTTAGAAGAAAAGAGAGGCAGAGCCAAGAAGTGAAACAAAAGGTGTTTAACAAAAAAGAGGTGAAGACATCCTCAAGCAGAGAAAGGCCATGTGTGAGCAGCTGACAAGTTGCCATGGGCATGTGAGCTCAGAACTGTGAGGACCAGAGGCAGGAAGAAACCACAAGGGCTAAGGAACGTGGAAGTGGGACTGAGAAACCACTGGCAGTTATGCAAAATATGGGCGAGGGGCTGCCTCGAAATGGTCAGCAAGATGGGTCCTCCAAGATAAGGGTGAGGATGTAAAACTGACCCCCCACACAGGTGTAATTCAAATGCCCCCTCCTGGAATAACTGGAGTCCCTCCAGAATGCACCTTCCTGTTAGCTATTAAGTTCTTGCTTGTCTTTACTTCTCCTGTCTGGTGTCCTGAATTCCTTCTCATGCTGAAGACAAGAACCAAGATTTACCTGTTCATACCTGTAACACTTCTGGCAGCCAGACACCAAACTCCTCCGCTTTTCTCCCCTTCCTTTGCAAAAAGCACAGAACCTAGTCCCCTCTCTCTGGAAGGAAAGGACTTTAGAGTAGGAGCTCCCTTCCCCTTCTTTGGCCCAAGAATAAGTTTCTTTCTGTCAGTTCCTCTATCTTTATTAGCTGGATGGGAAAAAGAAATTAGACATGATTGGTAAGAGTTATAAAAGCCCCACTTCTTTGTGGGGTGTGTGTGCATTTCCCATTACAGTTATCCCAAATCTCTAGAAACTTAGTGGCAGAAAAGGACACAAATTAATTCGCTGACAGCAGGAAGATGTTCAAAATCAGTATAAGGGGGCTAAAATCAAGGTGTTGTCAGGGTCAGCTCATCCGAGAGGCTCTAGGGGAGAATCTGCTCTGGCCTTCCCACCTTCTCGCAACCGCTCTCATCCTTTGGCTTGTGGCCACATCACTCCAATCTCTGCTCTGTCTCCGCATGGTCTTCTCAAAGCTGACCGCCCCTCTAGCTTCCTCGAAGTCACACTGAGCCCTTGGGGATAATCCAAGTCCTCCTGGGAAAACAGAAGTGAACACCTCTTTGTGTGTGGTGGGATGTAAGATAAACTCCTTTAAAATATGGTTCTTGGCATACTGAAGATCTTCAGCTAGAGTTTGGCAAGGTCCCTCTGACCTCCTCCATGTTCTTGCCCTTCTTCCTTGAAGCAGGTTATGAATTTCTCTTATGAAAGATCCCTTCCTTATAGTAGAAGGAGGGAAGACATTGGATCACCAGAGACAGGGAATTTGAGACTGAGAAATCTTTCCTTGTCAAAGTAAACCTTCTCTTCCTAGTAACTTCTGCTTTTATTTACCCCTAGCCTAATTTTGTGGGTCAATTCTTCCATTTTTTCTTTGTCTAGAAGGTCAATGCTCTTGCTTGGTCATGGGTCTTGATCCTTTTGTGAAAACTCCCAGGTACGTGGACAATGTCAATACAACCTACAGGCCCTTCTCCTACTGATCTGTCTTCATCAGTTTTTTTCAGACCCAGTTAAGAACACTAAAGTAGTCAAAAAAAAAGTTATCTCCCCCCGCCCCCCCCCCACCACACACACATAGGGAAGCACAGTAGAAAGGCTCAGGGGGAGCTGCGTGGGTTTTAACTCCATCAGGTGAGAGCTCCTGATAGCAGTTTCTATCAGGGAGTCGGAAAGTACAAGAGAAGTCGGTCATGTGAGCATAAACAGAGTATTTAGACTGGGATGTTGCATTTCTATAATCTTCTAAGCATTTCAAGCAGCATGAAAGCAGACAGGACAAGCCTCCAGGAGAACAAAAGGTCATGAAATTTCTTCAAGATCCAGAAGAGAGAGGAGGAAGCACTTTCTTTATTTTGACTTAGTTGTTCCCATTGGTTGTTCCCCCCGGCCTGGGATCTTGAACCTGGGATCTTGGGATGCCTGTGGGACTGCTCCCAGGTGGATTAGACAGCTAGGCCGCCAGAACACACCCTAAAGCACTCTTTGCTTGTTCCATAATGTATAAATAGTCTACCCAAGAAGCCCCTTCCCCATGCCCATAGATCTCACCAACCCACAAATTACTAACACAGCAGATCTCTGCTTGCTCAGGGGCCTGTGTCTCCTGTGCTATTTTCCCTCTAACAAACTGAGCATGCAGCCTAGGACCAAGGCTTGGTAGAGTCCGACGGTGTGTGCTGGGAGCGCCAAGGAGCTAATCTCCTTCTCCACACACCCCTCCAGGTTGCATGAAGATAAGACGAAGTGACATCTATGAAAGGAATTGTATGAACTGAAAACCCCTGGGCAAACAGCTGAGAGCTGAGGTGGCTGGGGCTCTGGGGTCCCCATGTGTCCACCACATGCCCTCTTTGCTCTGGTTTCCATCAGTGAAACAGGAGTAATTATCCTGATGTGACCTCGGGTGGGGTGGGGGAGGGGGGACAGGTGCAAACCATAGATGAATCAAAAGGACAAAGGTTTGGGGGAAAATACATAGCATGCATGTCAACAGGAAAATCTGCTCACGTCTCTCCGGGTTACAGGCCTCCCATCGCCGCCATTCCTCTATGACGAAGTCAAAGGCCCTTTCTGTGACCATGGAACCCACCCCCGAAACCATCTGGCTCCCCCATCTCTCTCTTACTCACTGATGCCTGCCTCTCCTTCTACACAGCCTTCCTGTCTAATCTGTGAACACCCAAACTGTGCTACCGTAGGCTCTTGACAGGTGTGATGCCATCAGTGAGGACACCTGCCCCCATGTTCCCCAGGCCCCCTCCTTCCTTGGTCCCACCTCAGAAGCCTCCTCTGACCAGAGAGCTAAAATGGTCCACACACACATTAGGAAGCTAGCTAGTCATGAGCGCTGGGCCGCCCTGATGGAGGCCCTGGGACTTTCCCGAAGGTCTGCATGGATGGAGCTGGGAGGACCAGGAAGGGAGCAGAAGACTATAACCCTGGAGGAAGGGGTCAGGGCTGTTCCCATCCCCAAGTTCATTCAGCCTTCACTTAAGAGGGCATATTTTGCTTCAATAAACTGGTTTGCTTTACTATTTAGATCTTTCCGTCTCTTCTCTAAAATCTTTTGCTAAGAAGACCAAGAACCAAAGGGTGAGAGTGTCTGGTAACACAGATACACACACGCACGCACACACATGCACGCACGTGCGCACACGCGAACACACATGCACACGGACGCATGCACACGCACGCAAACACACATGCACACTTGTGCACATGGACACACGTGCACAAGGACACACGTGCACACACAAACACATGCACGCACGCGCACATGCACACGTGCTCACACATACACATGGACACATGCACAGTGCTCACACACGGACACACGAACACATGGACACATGCACTGCACATGCACGCAAACACGCACACACACATGCGCACACATGAACACATGCACACGTGCGCACACATGCACACGTGCTCACACACATGGACACACAAACACATGGACACATGCACGCACACGCACGCACACACATGCACACATGAACGCACACACGCACACGCATGCACACATGCATGCACACACACGCACACACGTGCACACCCACGCACACACACGCACGCACACACACCATGCTGGTCAGCCTGTCTCAACTCAGGGCTCCCTTTTCTCCTCATCACATCGTGCTGCTGATCATAATCCGGAATTTGACTCCAGTGAATACTCATGCTACCACCTATCTCGAACATTTGTTTGGTTATGTCGTTGTTCATCTTGGTTGTTCCGCTTGGTTCCCAGTCTCGAACCAGGGACCTTGGGACGTGCGCAGACTCTGTGGCCTTGTCCGCTAGGCCACCAGGGCGCTCCATGCTGGCAAATGTGTTTGTTCGTTTTCCCGCTGGTGGGCAGCGATCAAGGACCACAAGTATTTTAAAAAAAAAAAAGAAAGCTGAATATTCATTGGCCAAGGAGGAGAAGGGAGCCCCGTGCTCTGAAGTCCTTCCGTGAAGCAAGAGGGAGAGGCCCGTCGTACAGACGGTGTAAGCGGGGGGATGGAAAGGCCGTGCCTGTGTTTCCCACTTAGAGGACAGGCGGGTCCCACTGCCCAGTTCCACACGCGTTGGAGGGGTCACTCATGGCAGCATTCCCCGCACGTCTGGTGGGGCAGCGGCTGGGCGCCGTCCACATGCACCGGGAGGTCCTGGGTCCATGACCAGGGGCTGACGGCAACAGCCAAGATGAGCAGCAAAATAATTAAATAACATTAATAAACATCTGTCTTTCCCCTCTCTCTTCCTGCCTGCCTCTGCTCGCCTCCCATTCTGCCTGCACCTTTCCTTAAAAACCAAAAAACTTGAATGCCCCACCACAGACGACCGGGTAAAGAAGCTGTGGTTTGTATACTCGAGGGAATTCAATGCCACTACTAAAAAAAGAAAAAAGAAATTGTGCCCTTTACAACAATCTGCGTGGGACTGGAGGGGATCGTGTGAAGTGAAATAAGTCAGAAAGAAAAAGAGAGACACAGACGGCTTCACTCAGATGTGGGATATGGTGAAATGAAAGAGATAAACAGATAAACCCAGCAAAAACTCTTTGGACACAGGATGAAGACCTCAAGACCGTTAGAAGGGGTGAAGGAAAGAGGGGACAAGACACGGGGACTCTGGGGGAGGGTGTGGTGTCAAATACAGGCTGAGATGCAAGGTCAATATTCAAAAATTAATGTAGCATTGTGAACACAAGAGATAACCCGTTTCAAATTTTTTTCCGAGAGAAGAAAATACTCACAAGTGAAATTTGTAATAAAATAAATTTCAGCACTCAAAAAAATGGTAAGATGGGTGCACCCTGGAGGAGCAGCAGTTGGGTCAATTGCCTTCAAAGGAGCCCAAGCCACACACCCCTGGGTTCGAATTCCGGGGCCAGGGGGAAAACAACCAGTGTGAATAACTAAGGGAAAAAATAAAATGCTTCTTCCTCTCTCTTCCTGCCTGCCTGCTCACCTTCGTTCCTGCCTGCACCTTTCTTTTAAAAATAAATTAAATTAAGATGCTAGCACTCTGTCATTCAGAGCTATAATGAGGTGTTTGCTTCACTCCTGTCCTCCTCTCTCTCCATTTTGTCTCCTTTCTAGCTCTCCCCAGTTTAGAGTCGTCTTCTCTGCAGGTTTGCAGTAAGCAGAGATTTGAAGTCTGGTGGTCTTGCAGTTAGGCAGCATCTGGAAGAAGCAGAGCTAGAATACGTTGTTAGTTTTACCCACTGACTCAGTCACGGGTGACACTGTCTCTCAACTGAGTTGTAGGCTTCCTGACAGCTGCAAGCACACATCCCTTCTCTCTGCATCCCCTATGCCTCTGACATTATACAATGCAAGGAAGACACATCACCATGAAGAAATTCCTAAATGGATGTGTGAATGACTGAGTGATGACAATTTCTCCAAGGCTTGCTATCTTATTGCCAAAAATAGAGATGTATTAACCTTTCGACATTTTTATATCATCAGGCTGGGCTCGTGTTTCTCTGCAGGAGCATCACGCAGCTGGTCATAGCACATTCTGGAGGAGAAAAACGAGAACGTTTCTTTAGAATTTTAAGACATGGCATGCCCTGTTGGAGTAGTGGTTAAGTCAGCCACCTCTGAAGAAATGCAGTCCACATACATTCCAAGAACCCAGGTTCTGGGGTCAGGGAGAACAACCGATGAATATGTAAATAAAAGTAAATAAAATGCTTCTTCCTCCTCTCACTGCCTGCCTGCCTACTCCCTTTCATTCCCACCTGCACCTTTCCTTTAAAAATCAAAGAATTTTGAAACACATTATCTCATTTTTCTTTCCATAGCAACCCATTAAAACTTATCATTTTGACTGATGATGATCCCACAGTCCCAGGATATTTTTTCCGGAAATTCAAGGAAAAGATATTGTTTATCTGGGGAAATACAAGTTTAAAAATTACTGGTACTGTGTGAGAATGCGCCCAATTACAACAATTGAGTATTTCTCCCTGATGTTATATTTGTACTGGATCAAGCCATGCCTGAAGGTGGATTGTCTTGTTAAGACCTGTCAGACCTTGCAGCTGAAAGATTCCTGGCAAATATAAGCTGTGTGAGTCATGGTCACCTCATGCAGAGGAAACACACAGTATGGAGGCTCACCATTTGGAGGCCAGGAAAGGCCTCAAAGAAAAAGGGACATGGGAGGTGGACCCTAAAGGGTGAGTAGGAGTTTGTGAACAGATCTCTAGGTGACAGAAAGACCAACCATGACAAGCTTGTACAGGAGTGGGCAGGCCCCAAGTTGCTGGAGTACTGGTGGACGGTGGGACAGAAAGGGGATCTGGAGCCCCCCTCATATGGGACTTTGAAAGCCACATCAGAGTTTGAACTTTAGGCAGTCAATTTTCACTCAGAAACTTTCACTGGAAGGACGGGGCTTCTGAAACAACAAATTGTTCAGAAATCCCACCTGGAACAGGTGACACTGGTCTCCTCCCTCCTGGAGCCCTGTCATCTCTTCTGTAGGTGGAGTCTGTGACCCCTTCCCCACCGTGGGCCTCAGCTGAATGGCGCTGGCATAATTAAGTCATGCCGGGCAGATTTCCAGAAGAGGCGCAGCCAAGGCTGACAAAACTGTGCTTCCCTCAGCCTGGGGAACTCCTCTCCATCTCAGGAACAAGCACAAACTATTGGGGGTGCCAGCAGGGCTTCCTCATGAGACATGCTGAAAAGAGGGGGTGCCCACCCTCCCCAGCTGCCCCTGGGATGGAAGGACAGAGGAAGAAACCAGCACAGGGCTAGGGTGGGCCTGGGATGAAAGAGGATGAGATTTCAGCCCCGGGGTTTGCTCCGGCGACTTGGGGGAGGGGGCAGTGTCAGTTCTGAGGAACCTGCTGGGGATTTAGGGACCCCACACCCTTTGAGCAGGAAATCAGCAAACAGATACAGGGAGCTACCAGGTGACCCAGCCTGAAGCTGGGGAACAAGATGCTCCTGGAATCCCTACAGGCCTTGTCCACCCCTGCTCTTGCCCCCAGCCCACCCCCACTGCCCGTCCCTGCCCACCTGCCCACTGCTCTGTCCTGCTCTGAGCCTACCTGGCACCCATAGCCTGGCCAGATCTGGGGGCCAGACCGCCACTGAGTCCAGAAAGGAAATTTCTGAGGGTAGAGGGAAATTTCTGAGGGAAGTGCCAATCAGACCGACAAACCTCAGGACACCTATGTTTCCCTGCGTGTTCTGCACTTAGGCCCAGGACCATCCTTCCCCCCAAATCCACA